>JAQIVZ010003365.1:0-14446 GCA_034700945.1 Arrhopalites spinosus
TCCGAGTGGGGCCACATATTTTTATCTTGAGTAAAAAATTATTCAAACACAGTCAGTTGAATAGGAGATTTCAAAGCGTAATTAAAACAATCATTTATCATTTATTTTAGCTTCATACCTTCGCCGAAATCCCACGGTCCCTTTCGAGATTTAAAAGGTAGTTTTTTATAGTAAACTTTAATGAAACAAAATAATGTATTAAAAATAAATAAAAGCCTGAATAGAAATCAAATACATTAAATTAAAATTCGTACATCCAAAAGTTTTATTTTTTATTTGAAATTTTCAGATGAGTAAATATGTCCGCGTGGAAAATTTTGAATCAAGTGACGAGGACCAGCAGGACTTCGTTTTGAGCAAAAATCAACCTAAAAAGTCTAGGGGAGCTGGCCGTGAATATGATGTAGGCAAGACATTTGAATCTGCGGCAGAGGCGTTCGCCGCCATTGAAAAAGAGAAATCCTGACGGCGCTGCAACAAACCACCAGCAGGCGACAAAATATTTTACCACTGCAACAAAGCTCCAAGTCGTGCGTTGACCCCGGAATGCCCTGCTGGACTTTACCTTTTATTTCATGCTGACAATACGAAGGTTGTCAATAATTTAAAATTAATTTTCCAAAGAATAAATTTTACATTTGTAACTTAAAATCGCTCTTGTACAATTTCAGGTTTCTTTGTTTCGAGCTGTACTTAACCATGACAATCACGTTGACAAAGTGTCCCGGGGAATTTCAGAGGAGGTCAAAGAAACTATTAGGAATCTTTATGACTCGGGAATTCGGAAGCCAAAAGATGTCCTTCGCGCGTTGAAGAAAAAGGACATTGTGGAACCAGAAAAAAGTCAGCTGAGGACATTTTTAGTCGCTTACAAGAAACAGAAGCACGGCCATACAACCATTAGTGTAAGTGAACTCAACAAATTTTGCAGTTCTAGAAAGGAGATTCCAAGTAAAATGGACAAGCCATTCATAGTTTCGAGTCACATTTCACCTGAGTTTGATGATGACGAGCCTGACCTGAAAATATTTTTTTCAACACGCCGTCTACTTGAAATTGCAAGTGGCTCAACAAATATTCATTGTGATGCCACGTACAAGTTAATTTGGCAGGGTTACCCCGTGTTTGTCATTGCCACCACTGACCAAAACCGGTCTTTTCACCCATTTGGCCTTGCTGTGTGCTACGGTAAAAAATTTGTAGATAACCAAAAATAACATTTATTTTCATAATATTTATTCATTAATCTTTATTTTAAGTATTTATATTTCTAAAAATGTAGGGGAAACAACTGAAGACTTTGAATTTTCGCTGATGGGGCAGACGCCATTACCAATGAATTTTCAAATGTTTTTGGCCCTAATTTCAAAAAAATAATGTTCTGGTTTCATGTCAAAAAAAATGCCAAAACCAAGCTTCAAAAGCTGGAGAAGGAGCGGCGGACATTATTGTATGCTGATATTGCGCAGTTACAATTGTGCCAGTCGGATCAAGAATTTGACAGGGCCTCAATTTTATTTCTCCAAAAATGGCGAATGGATTCCCAAGACACAACCAGCGCCTTTGTGGAGTACTTTAAAATGAAATGGCTTGTTAAGCACCGATACTTGTACAAAGGGGCGGCCCCGTCGCCCAGTACAAACAGTTCAGTAGAAAGTACAAATAGAGTCATCAAAAATGAATATACTTTCCGTGAGCGCTTGCCAGCCCAACAGTTTTTGTCAATGTTGGAAGAACGGTTGCTGCCGGACTGGTCATGTGCACGTGATTCTACTCAGGTTAATTGAAGTCCCTTTGCGTCGACGCCAAGCCGTACTTTAAAAATTTGGACAAAAGCGTTTCAATGGGCATCGTCTAAGTAAGTGCTAATTTTACTTTCATTAATAATTGCAAGCTCTTATCCGAAGAAAAGGCAAATGGTACCATGTTCTACTGTGGCCACTAGCAAATTTGCCGCAGAAAATGGGCCCGTCAATGAAGTGTTGATCGAAAATTATAAGACCACCATGATTCTTTGGTCATCATTTGACGAGTTTCGGTCCCAACGAAATACGTTTTGGATTATTACCTTGAAGAATAGGACTTGGGAGTCTGCCACATGTAACAGCCAATTTACTTGAAACAATATCAATGCAAACACACATTGGGTTTAGCTATTCGGCTCCGTATGACCAAGGCTCCACCGGAAGCTTGCACTGTTCCCTTGGGAGCGAAGCTGAAGAGAGGTCGCCCAACCAAAGCCAGGGCCGCATTGGTTCGGTAGTGAACTGGCCATATTACAATTGATAATAATTTTCAATGATTTCTGATATTTTTTAAAGTTTTGTTAAAATGTTTTTATTAAATCATTATGCCCATCCATTTAACCCGGTCTTGTTTATTTTGGGGTTTAAATTGCATAATCTACCATTTTGGTACACATTCTACCATTTTGGTACACATTCTATCATTTTGGTACACATTCTACCATTTTGGTACACATTCTATCATTTTGGTACACATTCTAATATTTTGGTAAGCATTCTACCATTTTGGTACACATTCTAATATTTTGGTAAGCATTCTACCATTTTGGTACACATTCTAATATTTTGGTAAGCATTCTACCATTTTGGTACACATTCTACCATTTTGATACATAATTTATCGTTTAGGTATACAAACTATTATTTAGGTCGATCCAAAATATTATGCCACCCAAAAGTAGTAACGTGAAGCAATACACGCGGCTCCCTCTTCAGAATGCTGACCAAAATACGATTCATCGTTTTTGCTGTTTTCACCTTAGCTCATTTTGGTAAAAACAATTTAAACTACATATAAAAAGGGAGGATAAACCAGACAATCAAGGAGACGTCTAAATTATGAGTTTAGAAATTCTAACACAAATTTATAAAGGAAAGAGCAGCTCTACTCGTCGTAAAAATTACCGTCCTATTTGTATTCTATTTATGTTGTTTTCTGAAATTAAAAAAATCATCAGGGACGGGACTAATAGGGAAGACCAAATTTAGCTTAACTGCGGCATACTCCAAAAACTTACTGATACTGTCTAACCGTTTTTCTTTATTTTTTAATTCCTAAAAGTGCCAGTCATTTCATCTCCAAATACCTGTGGAACTGCTAAACCTAAAGCAGGTGAGCTGTTACATGATCTTCAAAACTAATCAAAATAATTTATTGGGCCTAACATAATTTAACTTATTTTAACAGAAAAGTCTCCTTTATTTGAAAGCGCCAATAAATACACCCACGAAAATGTTGAGTACATATTTGTGGCAAAGCCTCTTGTAAGTTACAAATTGAAATTTGTAAATGTTTACATAGAAATCATTGGTGTTGAAATTTCTACAGGTCAAGGTCCATCAAGCTTCAAGGTTATGCGTTGAAAAAGGATTGATACTAGCTAGTGTTCGAGATCATAATGAAATGAAATTTTTCATGAGTGCACAAGATGATCCAAGTAAACTACAATAACACAATTGTTCAATGAGTGGTAAATCATCTTACTCTTATTTTCCATGTTCACAACAATTTGTACAATATACAGTTTTTAAGTCAGAAAATCGTATCGTCGTGAACGCTAAGAAATTCAGTTCCTTCAAAGCGTACAAATGGGCGGAATTCAACACACCAGTAACAAGATTTTGGCTGCCAGGATTTCCAAAGCGAAGAAAAGCCGCACAAGGATGTGTGTACTTATTATCAAACTACGGACCAGCTAAACTATGGGGATTGGCTGATTGGAGTTGCAACGGGAAAAATCATTTTACATGCAAAACCCCGACTACTATACCACAAAGTGCTCCCGGTCTTTCCGGTATGTCGCTTTTAAAGTACTTGTACAATACTTTTCATTAAAAATCAAATACACATGACACTTAACAGCGCAACTTTGAACATGTTACAGCACCAACAAATTGCTCGTTGTTTGAAGAATGTACTCAACACAAATTGGGCGATGTGGACTATGTTTTTGTAACAAAACCAGAGGTAACAACTTTTATAAGATTTGTTTTAAATATGTTTGAGATTTTGTCAAGTTAAAATTCAAAAAACGATGTGGAAACTACCAAAACCACTTTAATAGTGGTTTTTATAACCCCTTATGTCATTTTAACCGTTTATGTTTTTGTTATTAATGTGGATAATCTACTAAAATAGTCCGTTTGCCCATAAGTGGTTAGTTTTAACTCCTACTGATGAACGAAATGAATATATTTCAATTACGCGATATTTATTTTTATTGAAAGATTCACGGTGGTGATGCCATTCATGCATGTAGAGGAATAGGATTAACTGTTACCACAATAAAAGATGATCAAGAAATGAAGTTTTACAAAAGCCACTACGAGGATCCTAGTAAAATAAAAAAAGACTCACTTTCAACGGACATTTTCTTGCTTTAATTGGCGATTTGAGGCTTGCGAGCAATTTGAAAATTTTGATTTACAATTTAATATGTCACAAATATGCAAGGCGATTTAAAAGAAAAGTTGTGTACATATGCCAATTATCATGTTATCTCATTTATTGATAGTTTTTCAAAAGAACGTTGATATTACAATTGGAGGTCGATGGAACTTAGAAACTAAAACCATGATTTGGGAGAAATTTGACTTACCAATAAACAACAGTTACTGGGTATACGGAAAACCGCGAAGAAAACCTGAGATTGATATTTGCGTGCGTTTGAAATACAATAAAAATAAAAAAGCAATGCAGCGGTATGATAGTCCTTGTCACGAACCACGTCCGTTCATTTGCAGAACTAAATCTCCTACAATAACCCCAACACCTGTTATTCCATTAGAAGGTATGACAGCCATTTGTGTGTTTGTGTACAAATGATTCGGACGCTTTAACCGTATATTTAATGCCGTATTCGTTTCTTTAGAATCTATGCGATGCACAGCATTTAAGGAGTGTTCCAGCCACACCGATCCAAAAACGAGTGTTGAATTTTACTTTATCACTGATCCTTGGGTAAGATCCATATCTGAATTGTAGTTTGACAATCTATTTGAAGAATGATATTTAGGCCTATATTTAGTGCGCTGCCTGATCGTCTGAATCTACCAGCAATATTTACTTAGCGCCTATTCACAAAGAGCGCTACTTCTTTTACGACTTGGCAAAATGACATTCATTGTTTATTATGGTTCAGACTTCCGGCTTCTATTCAGATTTAGTTTATTTTGGCATACAAATTTTTTACGGAACTGTTTCTACACTTCTTCTGATTCTAGAATATTGTTCAAGCGTTGTTCTTCTAAACATTCTGATTGTTTTAATGTACACTTATTAGATGGGCCATAGGGCTTGGTTTGCCGAATGTTGAGCGAGGGGAACCAGAATGGCTTCAGTAGAAAAGGAGGAAGATTTTGAGTTTTGTCGCAAATTAGAAATTTTACAAAAAGACAAATGTAAATAAGCTTCCTTTATGTAAACAGAAGTCGTCACATTAATACAAATAAATATTTTGTTTGTTTTACAGTGTGGACTGACCCTAATACGTGGGGTTATATACACCTCGATAGTATACGAGAAGCGAATTCTGTTCATCATTACAATTGGACTGGTAGTGGTCCAGTGAACAAATATTGGGAGCCATCTGAGCCAAATGATTCAACAGCTTATGACATGTGTGTTTTTTTACACGTTCATCAATCTTACAAAATCTTTAGACTCATGGACTCTTATTGCCATTCTACATTTACAACAATTTTCTACGACTTATCGTTTGGGAGTATGTTTTTTATTTTAAGTTTCCAATTTGTACCTGATAAACATCATATTTTGAGCAGAAACATTAGCTTCATTTTCATACTACAAAAGATGCGAATATAATAATAAGAATTATTATTTTGTGAGTTATCCAAGGGTAAGAAATTTTTATTCCCTAATTGTTCACAAGTATTTACAAACGGTTCTTAATAAGTTTGTGTAGTAAAATTTGTTTATAGTTTTAAAGTATGTGTTGGGATTTTGTAACTTGGAATACATATAGTTTGTAAGTTGGTATTATTTTTGTGTAGCTGAATTATGCTGAAGCAATCCAATCCTGTGAAAAAAAATCTTGTCCTAGCTTCTATCAGAACCGAGGAGGAATTCAACTTTTTCAGAAAATACTTTGGTACATTATGATTTTTAATATGCTAAAATTACAAACGTTGTGGTTTATTGTTAACATATTTAACGTCAATGCAGAGTTCACAGTTTACTGGACTATACTGTATTCTCGAAGGGGCCCGGAAGAAGACACATTTCTGTGGGCTGAAGATAAATCTATTCAAAACAAATTTTGGTATCCAGGCTATCCAACACGTTCAACCAACCAGGAGGCTTGTATTAGTATAGAAATCAGTGGAGACAGCAAATTGTTTGGTCTTGCTGATTCTGACTGTCGCCTTCGCCGTCCCTACGTCTGTAAAGAAAAGGACGTCAACCCAAATGCAACAACTGCCGTTTCAGTAGCTGCTCTTTGTGGGGATTCTCCATTGTCACGTAATATTTTATGCACATAATATGTTTACTAGTAGAAACATTTATTATCCACTCAAATACTGGAAAGTGTCGCAAATGTTTCATGCAACTAATTTTGTATGTTTGCTTGCTTTACAGCGGAAGAGGAGTTAGAGGATCCTTGATTAAAAGATGCAGATGTCGTGGTTCTTGTTTCAGATTAATTACGAAGACAAAATTATTATGATAGTCCCGCCATTTAATGATTCTAAAATAAATAAATAATTTTGTCGCAATTCATTTGTATTGACATTGGCAAAAAAATAAACGCCCAAAGGCACTTGAGGTGCCCAAGAATATTTTTTTTATCATTAATTTTTATTTTATCGCATTTTAACCCCCTCAACAATTTATTTTACTTTGGATTTCCATTTTATTTATTTTAGTTTTTATTTACTCCCCATTTCCGCATCCCTTACAACTTTAACATGGAGAATTATTTTACAAGCTTAAAAATTTAACTAGAAACTTTTACCATAATTTAATTTCCCATTAATTAAAAATGACTAAATCAGCTTTTGTGACCAAGTAATAAAATTTAATTGTAAAATACTTTAATTAAATTTAATTAAATAAATTATAATTTGTAGAGACAAAGACCGTGGAAAAAAGCGGGTAAGATTTTCAGTAGAAACTTTACACGGGTCAGATTCAGAGGAGAGTCAAATTGACTTGGAGGAGAGTCCACGTGACGTTGATGGTGACCGGAAATTGAAGGGGATACTCAAGAGGATGAGTCAATTAGAAGAAAAACAAGACAAATGGATTGACCTTGATCAATTGATCAGGTATCGAACTGACATTGACTATCTTTGTTACTTGATGATGTCCCATTAATTAATTTTTTTACTGGTGAATTAAAATAATTAAAATTGTAGTTTGAAAATTAATATGAAAAAAGGTTTATCCCTGAAAATAAATTTTTTGTAAATGTGAATTAATCAAGGCGGCCAATTTGAAATTTAAATAGTTTTCCTCTTTCAGTAAACAACCATCGACAAATTACTTTACCGAGTTTTATTTAAAATGTTTGTACTACTTGTACTCTAATAATGTAAACCTTTTTTGCAATTAAATTTAATTGCACAATTAGATGACATAAAATTTGAAATAATTTAATATTCTTATTTGATCTCTTTCAAGGACATTTGAGTACAGAGAATAAATTTAATCTTTTCATTTAATTTACATAATTAATTCAGTTTCTACATTTTCCCTTACATCCGCCAATCATTTTCATGTCAACAAGTTTAATTTATTTAATTCTAATCCTCATTTAAAATTCAATTAAATTTTAATGACAATTTAAAAACTCTTTTAACTTCCTCCGACATTCACAATTTGTATCCCACCACAAACACAAGTTATTACTCATTATTTTATTTGTAAAATTAAACTCATTTTAATTATTCCCCTCAGTTCACTAACTTCTATTGAGGTCACTTAATGACCTCGATTAAAATGACCTCCACTAATGATGGGGCCGAAAATTGTCATCGGTTTGTGAGGGTCTTTGTTTTGACAGCTTTTGTCCGATGGAAATCATTAAAAATTAAAGACAAACTTAAAATTGCCGCCGCCATCAAAAAGATTCAAAATCAAAATGACCAAATTTTGACCTCAAGTCAAGTCGAGGTTATTGATCTTCCTGTTATTGAACCAAAATTCAAGCAAGTTGAAGATAATTCAAAATCAAGTCCGACTCCTTTAGAAATTGAAATGTTTCTAAACAATTTGACGAATAGTGGACTCAACATTTACCACAGTTATGAATCGCAATTAAATAAAGTTTTTATGACAATTAAAAGTGGTCAAAATGATACAAAATTAGCTGTAGAATTATTAGCCCAATTTGCAAGTCATTCTTGTTTTTGTCAATTGTTACACAATTTGTGTTTTCAAAGTGTTGAAAAAAGTTTACAAAATATTGGACTTTTTTCAAATTTATTTACCACTAATTCAAAATTTCATGTGAATACTCACACGTGGTCACCCATTCAATTTTATTTAAACCCTGTGCCTCTCTTTGGGTTCCAGGGTCATGAGAGTTCTTTGTGGGTTCAGAAAAAGGACAAGAAAGATTGTTGGAAAATGACGGAATTTAGGAAACCTTTTCAATTTGAATGGGATGAGTTGACCCAAGGGAAAGAAATGACCCCGATTTTTATTGAGGACAAAAATTCTTCTAATTTTACATGGACTGATCCCACTATTGAGAGGAGGAGGGAACTCGACTTTTTTTGCAAGAAATTTCAAAGTGACCCAAGTTTTAATTGGGCATGTTCTGATGAGGAAGGGGGTGAAAAAGTGTAATTTTTTTGGCGGCTGTTTTGAATTTAATTTTAATAAATGAATAATCTAAAATTTGGACAGTGTCTGTTTATTTTCATCTTATTTAGGTATTAGTGAATATTTTTCATTTGAAATCGCAATAACAATTTAATTTTGTTTACTAAGTTGGTTTATAAGGATACTAATTTTTTGACAATAAAAATCATAATTATTTTAAAAAGTTTAATTAAGTATCCTTTTCCATAATTATTTTACTTTCGAAATTTAGTTTTGGCGCAAACACATGTCCTATACACCAAAATGTTCGTCTAGACCTAGAAAGACCAAATCCACAAAGTCTCCTTCAGGATCCTCACTTTTGAAATTTTGAAAATTAAAAAACTGAAATTTTTCGAAATTCTGACTTTTTAACAAATGTTGTGATGAAATACATTTTTGAAATCCCTATTGCACTTAGAAAACAATGGCCCACTTCGTTTTTTAATTTTGGGTTGAAAAAAATTATTTTATTGAATTAAAAAAAATCTTAGAAGAGGGGGGAGTCCCTCCCCCTTCTGTCACTGTAATTTCCAATTATTAAGAGAGCAAGGCAACCGTTTAATTTAATTTGAAGAGACTCTCAACAAGGGTACTTTCTACTTGG
The DNA here is from genome assembly GCA_034700945.1 of Arrhopalites spinosus. NCBI lineage: Eukaryota > Metazoa > Arthropoda > Collembola > Symphypleona > Arrhopalitidae > Arrhopalites > Arrhopalites spinosus. Next base: position 9,461 of record JAQIVZ010003365.1, read on the forward strand.
ACCACTGTAGTTACTACACCGTATTTCCTCTAATAGTACACCCCCGAACTGTCCAAAAATTCTAAGTACCAATCGTAATATGAACCAAATAACTTTATTAAGTCAATGAATCGAAAAATGGTTCTGCAAGTCGTACTTTAAATCTGTACACTCGTAGTAGGATAGACGAACATTTTGGGTCATGTAGGCAGTATTAGCCACAGACAATTTAATTGTCGGCTGAAATTGTAAATACCAACTACAACATGTGTTTGTTAATTGTCAACAAGTTCCCCGAGGGCAAGCGTACCGCAGGCGCACCTTGTTATTTTAATAATTTTCGGCGAGGCGTCTTGTACCAGCTGTAAGGGATTGATGGGTAAAAATCCGCCACGGGTAAAAATATCCCACTTTTGTAAATTTAATTGCAAGGAAAGTATTGATTATTAATGGATACTGTCCGCATGAATATTGTAGCTTGAATGATTGTGCATCACTCCGACTTATTTTTGTAATTTTGGAATCTGTTCTAGGCACTCCTACATTGAGATTAAGAACAGTCAAAAAAATACATTACGGAGTAACTTTTCTCCAACTTAACGATTTCAAATGTTTTTCAAAAATTCACTAGGCATTTTCAAAATGACTTTTTTGGCCATTTTAGAAAGCTAGACTGTTCTTCATGAGTTACTCTGTGATATACAAATTCATCAAGACTCAGGTGTAAGAATTAGCATTTATTTTTTAAATTAATTCTTCAAATGGGGACTTTTGCCCGCCATAGGCTTTTGGAGACCCCTTTTCAAACATTAATTACGACTGTTGTTCAAATGATGACATAGGCATTTAAACCCATCACCACGAAGGGCATCAAGTCCCCTTTCAAATAAATTCAATAATAACTCTTTCCCACGTCAGGTGTTCCACTGGGAGCCTTGACAAAAGTGGGATATTTTTACCCGTCAATCTCTTACTTATAAATGAGTGAAAATCAGCGACCCAATGAGAACTTTCCAATGTCCCATGCCAATTCTCCAAAGAAAACGCCAACGGCTACAAAATGACAAATCATGACGATTGTAAAGATCAAGAAAATGGTGGATTGGGATAAACTCAGAGGCTCGTATTGGCTGTGCTCCACCTCCCAATCTTTTTTCTTCTTCTCCAACTCTTGACTCCGCCCCTCCCCACTCCCCTTCTCCGCCCTCAACCCCACCCATTTTTCATGATGCCAATAAATTCCCGAACTCATCAAAACCGCCATTCGATTTACCACCCTCTAGTGTACTTTTTCGGCAGCCCCGGGGAAGTTTCAAGTATGAAGACGACGGGGTGACTAAGAAACTCGTCTTGGGTATCCAAATTATGAGAAAATTGAAGGCGGGAATTTCGTTTCATTTCAATTTCAAATTTTTCCCAAAAATAATAAAATTCGTTTGTAGGAATTACTAGTAAAGTGTTTGGTTGTGACAGAACTTGAGAAATGAGGAAATCCTCGAGTTCAAGAGGACAAGTCAGCTTCGTACTATTGAGGGCTCGAATGAGCTCATACGCTTTTTGACATTGCTGAACATGGTGACAGTTTAATGTATTAAATGATTCTTTTATGAAATGGACATAGGATAAACCTTCGTAGACACATTCCCATCGACAAAGTTCGTTCGTCAGTGCCGACAAAGTTGAGAGATTCTCACCAAATTCAACATTTCTTGAAACTCCTTTATATTCAATTCCAAAAAAATGTCTCCATGTTTTCTGATATAATCATTGCGGTCCACTTCCGCCTCGGCGACGTAGATAGTAAATTCAGCCCGACTGAATTTGAACTGGTTAAGTCGCGACCAAGGGATGAGGTACGGGTAGGCAGCTGTGTAGGTCGACTTGAGCTCCCCCTTGTACAAATTCCCCAACATCGACCTCATCATCAACCACCATCCCAGCACCACCCTCCACATTTTTGACACTCCCGCCATACCCCTCGGGGCTCCTTCCTCACTCTGCTCCAACAGAATTCGATAAGTAAAGAAAACAGTTGAAGGGAGAAGCTAGAGCGAAATTTTGTTTGGATTCATTTTGTAAGAGAGAAGGGGGAGGAGGGATGAGGTAGCGATGGAAATGAGGAGAAAGGTCCAGAGGTCAAATTGAAATGGAGAAGTGTAAATTCCCAGGGACATTTTGACCTGGTACGCCCCATCCGATGTGATGAACTTAAACGAGGTCGTGTGGCCGGCACTGACAATTTCTTGGTGCCAAAACATATTCACGTGGACTTGTGTCGAATAAGCTGCCACGACCATCCCACGAGGGTCATCAAGGCAACTTTGATTGGAATTAGAGCAAATGGTAGTGAAGTTCATTCGTTCATCACTTCTGTCGCTTCGTGATGGGTTTCTTCTCTGCAAAACGTTTTTTAAAGAGTTGTCAAAGCAACGGTTCATTTCTTGGTGACAACGTGACCCCTCTGATTTATTTGAACACCCTTCAAAAGGGAGCAATGGGCTTAATACACTAGAGGTACACCAACTCCTTCCAAATTCGACACCATGTCGCCAGAACATTGCTGGTAAGAAGTTTATCGTTATTTGAATATCATTTCCGCTATATTCAAATAAAAAGAGGGGGTGACGCATATCTATCTGTCTCACAAATTGTGCTGAAATAAATTTATCTTGTCGCATTGTAGCGTCAAGGACGTTCTCTGGCATGAAAATGAGTTCATGTTTGGGTTTGAATTCTACAAAATGTTGTAATATCCTTATTGATTCCACGAAAATTACAAGATGCCAAATATTTTGTGTAGTGAATAATATAAAGGTAGCAATTTGTATGCTTCAAATTTGTCACCACACTCAAATGGATAAAATCTTTTAAACGGTCTGTGGTCAACAATGTCATTTTAATAGAAATTCCATGGACGGCGTAGAATTTGAAGAGGTGTAGGTAGACGTGGGAAGGTCCCCCCAAAAAATGAAACATTTTTCATGTCCCTCCTCCAAGAAAGGAGCCATGTTGAGTAGTTTTGTGGGGCTCAAATTTAAATTTCCCACCACTTTTTCATTTTTTGAAAATATGACCCATATTGTGATAAAGACAGTGAAGGGTGTCATGATGACAAAATGCAGAGACATGTTCAACAATTAAAATACTTGACCATTTTGTAGCAAAGATGTCAAAAAATAAATAATATTTTTGAAAGGACGCTAATTTCGGCGGCGGTAATATTAATGAAAGTGGAGGTAAATTTAATGCCCATAGCGGTAAAAATAATAAAATGGAGTTAAAAATAGTTGCATGGCGGTGAAAATATTAGAACGGCGGTAAACATAATGTAGAGGAGTTAAAAATATTAAACCGACAGCAAAAATAATTGAGTGGACGTTATTTTATTGCTTTTGACGGTAAAAATTATAAGACAGGAGTAAAAATATTTTAATGGGTGTAAAAATATTAAAATGGAGGCAAATTAAATTTCCCAACACTGAAAATAATAAAAGGCAGGTAGATACATTATAAAATAAATTTAAAATAATTAAAGTCACTTTAAAATTAATAAACGTTGAGATAAACAATTTGAAAATTTGATAGTGAAATTAGTTACAAAAATTTTAAAGCTGTTTTTGAACCTTTAATGACAAGATAATTAATTATGTTATGAATTACTTTATTTTTTAAAATCGTTTTAAGTCTGGATTATAAGTAAATAAAGAAATTCAAATAAGTAAATAAATACTACATAGTACTAAATAATCTTATTTTTTCTCAATATTTTTGCCTCCCAAAAATATACCGCTACTTTCATTATTTTTACCTCTGTTTTAATAATACCCCTTTTTGAAATACAATAAATCTACAAAATGGTGGTTAAGTTTTAGCACATAAATTTTTATTCCTTTCTATAGTACCCTCGCGGGAGTTTAAATTATGGCTGAAAGTTAAAATGGATTTATAAAAAAAATTGGTGGGTGTGTTCAAATCATGAGAATGATAAGGCGGGAATTATTTGTCGAGGTTCAAGATTATCAAAATATTAATCATGATACAAATTTTAATTTGAACATTCTATCATGAGAAACAGGGTGTAGTATTTTTGAAAATTTAAGATATTAGTTAACTTATTATTATAGTTTTGCAAAATAATTTTGCCAAAATTACATTCTTGAAGATATTTTTTAAATAGGCCAGTTAATTTACTACAATTTTGAACAAAATATTTTAATGGCGTTTACCACAAATTATCTTGTTGATTACCATACCCATAATCAACAGTTGGATAAGGTGGCCGAACTGTGCTGCCTCCATCCAATTGAGTTTGACCTCTCTGACCTGAACCCAAAGCTTCCTTGGCGCTCTCGGTAGTTGCCGTTTTAGGCACAGAAGGCATGGGCATTCCCATGAATCCTATGGGAGGGCCCACCTGAGCATGACCGCTTGAATTTTGATTCCCGCCATTGACCCCAACTGAAGAATTATTCGCTTGTAACTCACGTGACGTTCTTACATTATAACCAGCTTGGGATTGACCCACCATTGACTGTCGTGGGCGCACGCCCTGCAGAAGAGAGGGCGTGGATGACATCATCTCTAGTAAATAGTCATCAGCTGCCCTTGTCAATTGATCCGATTCATCTCGGGCCTGGGCTGTGTAGCCCTCTAACTGCTGTCTGTTAATATTAGCCCTTGGTGATATACTGCTTTGGGGTACTTGACCCAGGGTCGAATCCATTCCCATACTCATTCCCCTTGGGCTCCTCGCATTCCCCATCATTCCCATCATCCCCATCATTTCACCAAAAGGGTTAAAATTTCCCCCCATCGAAGTACTCCCACCCATACGGCCGCCAATATTTGAACTCAAATTCGAATTACCCAGCCCGGGCCCCATGTAGTTTGATGTAGTACCACCCATTGACGATGTTGGCCCAGAATTAGCGATGGTGCTCCGCGGTTGAGCATTAACGCGAGGCTGGCCCAATCCCAATGATGGCGCGAGACTTTTATGAATTTCGG
>JAQIVZ010003366.1:0-14443 GCA_034700945.1 Arrhopalites spinosus
GTGCGTAGATGTCGTATAGGTAAATACAAAAGACCAAAAACTCAATTGACCAAAAACCCAAAAAACCCAAAAGACCGGTTTCTAAATCCAAAAGTGCCCAAAATGCCAACACTGTAATTGACCTGTCCTTTCTACATTCTATGGGGGTCCAAAATAATTTGAAAAAGTGATTTCACAGTTTGACAAAACTGTATGTTTATTTTATCAGCTCAATATCAAAGTCAAAGACAAAAAATAAATATTTAATCTCAAATTTTGACCAGAAAATTTTAATTTATAAAATTTTCAAATTTTTCTAGTTCCATTTAAATTATGAAAAAATTTAATATTTTTTCAAACTTTTTTAAAAAATTATATAATTCTTCTTAAGAATTAATTAAATTATAATAAAACATGGCATTAAAATAATTCTGTAAATAATTTTTTTTATTTATAAAAAAACCTGAAAAGATTTTAAACTAAAAATAAAAACAATTTTTTCAAGAATAAAATAAGACACATGAAATATTTTTTTTGCTGTGTAAAAAAAGGTACTCGTTTTTTTTACTCGTATTTGGTTTACTCTAAAAAAAGAAGAAGAATAAAATGTTATTTCCCAAAGAGAAGATGCGTGTACTGTGTACACACATAAAATTTATTAGATAGCTTTCAACCCTAATTGAGCTGAATGGCCATAGAAAGGATGGAAAAGGGGTTTTTCCAAGTATCATAAAATCAGTGTCAGAAGAGGAGGAGAGGAGGGAAGATGAAGATATGGAGTTGCAGAAAATGTTTTGAAAATGAAAATTTATTTATCCTTTCCTCAATCTCCTCATCCCCATTCCCCACATCTCCCACATTGTAATAAAATCCTTTTTGGTCTAGTATATTTTCACCAAAAATTAATTATTCTTTGTTAAATAAAATGACACAAAAAAAATATTTGCCAAAGTAGAAAGAGTACAAAACCCTTGGAAAATTCCTCAGTCGCCTCAAACCACATTTTAGAAGAATGAAGAATGTTTAATTAATTACAAATTAATATATATAATAATAGAATAAAGATAGTTAAGACTAAATACGTTATTAAAATATTCCACGAAACATGAGTCCCTTCTTGTTCTTTACAAAATTCTCAAATTTTGTCCAGTCACAAACCACAGCTCCCGGGTAATTGTCTCAAGTTACTTTGTCTAAGGAGTTAATAATAGGCAATGGAGATGACATTTATGTATGGCAAAATTCAAACAAGAAATTTAATACTCTTTCTACATAAAAATTATATAGAATTAACTTCACAATGGACTTGCTAACTTTGTACATATACATTTGTATGTACAAGTGCTTCTTATTTAGTTGAAAGGAGGCGGTTTGGTTAGCAAAAAAAAATAATACAAAAAAAACATTTTTATGCAAGACAGGGAGACAGAAAAAGGCTATTGTTTGTCTAACAAGGTAAGATTTACGGATTGAGAAATGTCCAATGGTTAAAAGGGTGTTTGCGTAGAATCAAGTTTTTTTTGGCAAAAAAAGAACAAGAAAATACAGAGTGCGGTTTTATTTAGCAACTTTTTAAACTGTCTTCCACTTTCTCTCTCTCTCTCTCTCTCTCTCTCTCTTGTCTCTTAGATTTCTTCATTCCCATTTCCTCTTGTTGTTTCTCCTCCTTTTTTTGCAAAAAAAGAAGAGTTAAGAGTTAGAGTCGTAGTTAGAGAAAGAGGATGAGGACAAATTTCATGTTTCAGGCTCGAATCGTCTTGAGCCCACAACTTAACCTAATAAAATGCTATAAATTTCTTTCTTGTTCTGGCAGGACCAGCAACCACAGTCCATTGCCAATGGTTCTGACTATATCTTCCCTTTTTTTCCTCCTAGTATAACTTTTTTCTTATTTTACTACCAAAAAATGGAATAGACCACCATCTTTTTTTCCCCTCTCTCTCTCTCGTCTCTGTGTCTTCTTGTCTTTGTCTTTCTTTTTCTGTTCATTGAAAGAGTTGTCTCATTTTTTTATCATTTCATTTCATCTCCCTCTATTTTTATTTCTCTCTCAATTTCAAACAAAATATTTCCCCCCTCCTCTCTCATTTTATCTTTATTTTTGTAAAAGAAGAAAATAGAAAGTCGCAAAAGAGAAAACAAAGATGGGATTGGGATCATAAGTTTACTTGAAGAAAAAAATATTTATTTTTTTTGTGGTAGAGAACAGCTGACAAGATGACGATAGTATTGCTCTCATTACTTTTCTTTTTATGAGAGGAATAAGGAGGATGCCTTTGTTTTTTTGTTGTACAAGTTGTAGGAGTGTAAGCCTCTTAGTTTTATGAATGACATTTCTTTTGTTAAAAACAATAAAAAAAAAGAGAAAAGTCTCCCCATGAATATTTTCAAAGGGGGAGGGAAATTTGACCTTGTACATGGAGAGAGTGTAGGTCATAGAATTTAAATGAAGAATATTTTTATATTTTTTTTTGATAAAAATAAAATGAGAATTTATAAGGTAATACATGTACAATATTGTGGATATAAATATAAAATGTAGATAAAAATAAAATAAAATACAAAATAGAAATTTCATTTTGAGACTCTTGAATAGAAAAGATTCAAGATAAAGATTTGTCTCCCTTAAAAATGACAAGGGAATGATTGTTGGCTGTTGGCCAAGAAAATTATTCTCTTTTTCTATATCAATTCCATATTTCTCTAGTCTTTCTCCAAAGAGAGAGAGAGAGAGAGATTTCATGAAAGACTTTTATCTAGAGATGAGGGATGAAGATGAGTATAGAAAATTAACTATAATCAATTACATGTACCCCCATAGTTTATAAGGTTGTCAAAAAAAGTTGATATTCATATTGTAATGTATTTTATCTTAAATTTATCATCTGTCATCATCCCTATTCTTCCCCCTCCATTTTCTCTCTCTCTCTCTCTCTTGTTTTTCATTTTAAATCTCTAGAGAAAGATCATCTTCTTGGCCCAGGTACTCCCCCCCATTTTGCTAATGACTCTGTCGTAATGAGACATGAAGAATAAGAAACAATGGGAAAAACAAGACTTGTTCCTTTCTTGTGATGATAATCCTTTTTCATGGAAAGTTTTCTTCTTTATTTTATTTTATACACAAAAAACAAGAAATATATATACAAGCTCCAGTCTTTTCTAGAGATCTCATTCAATAAACGTCATTTGTTAAAGAAAGCGCTTATTTTCACAGCGGCCGTTCATGTTCCCCCGACTAAATCTTGTATCGTCTCCCGTCGCCCTTTGTGGTTCGTCGTTAAGCGGGACTTTGTTAACTGAAACTGCCTCCCACCCAAACCCAAAAAAAAAAATTTGCTCTACTCATAGTCTGTACACATTCTATCTGTACACTCACATTGTTTTTTCTTCTCCACATTCTATACATATTTAACACAAAACTTACCTTAGGAAGAGAAGGAGAAGAAGCTCAAAAAAAAAACTTTTCACCATGAAGAAAAAGAGTAGCCAAAAAAAAGGGAGAATCCGGGGGGAATGGAGAGGAGGAGACTATAGAAAATATACAAGCAGAGATGTTTTAACTTTTTTTAGGGGGGAGCAAGGGCAAAGGCAAGTTTTTTCTTGTTTTTTTTCTCTCCCTCATTCCATTGGGGATGCAACCATGGGTTTATTTATATTCTCCAACACCAATTTTTTCTGTCCTCTCTCTGTGTTGGGTGAGTTGGAGTTTGAGTGTTTGTGAGTATAAAATACAGATATAGAACAAGTTGTTGGCATGTTTCTTTCTATAAAAAGTATTTTGAATTTTAAGGGACAAAAGAAGTAACAAAATGATGGCCCTGGATAACAATAGAGACTCAGGTGCTTTTCCCTACTTCATCTCTTTCTTGGGATTCTTCTTCTTTCTCTTTCTCTTCTTCATGTGATGAGAAATGAATAAATACATTTTTTTTCTGTGAAATATATTCTCTCTAAGATTTCTTATCTTGTTCTTTTATATTTTTTTTTTGAATGAAATAAACATCCATCCCTGTGTCACTTATTTGTTGTGATATTCCTTTTTTTGACCCCCTTTTCCCTTACTTTTATAAATTTACCTTTTCTTTTTTTTCTCCTCCTTGTACTCTTACTTTCTACATGAGATGTATGACATTTCCACTTTTTTTATTTGTTGTTAAGAGAAAGAGAGAGAAAATATGATTTAGTGACGGAGGTATACAAGGAAATAAGAGAAAGTAAAGTAAGATGAAATACTTTTTTTTGGGTGGGTTATTTTGAAGGAGAGTTGAAATAAAAGGAAAGTTTTTTTTGGGGAAAATGCATTCTCTTTTTTTATAGTGACCAAAGAAGAGGGACTTTATTTTTCTGACTTGTACAAGTTGTGTAGAAAATTTGGGCAAAAACGGGGAGAGAGAGAGAAACTTGCCATAAATAATCCCTAGCCCATCCCCATTCCCAATCCATTGCATTTATACTCGCATCTTGTTTTGTGTATAGTCAAGTCTTCAATTGTGTATTACTCTCTCTCTCTCTCTGTCTTGTGTTCTACTTTTTTTGTGTAGGGGAGGACAAGACAATGGAATGTGATGTAGTGTTACAAGTCACATGGCATCTTCATCTTGCCTTTTTTCTCTCTCTCTTCATCCACTTCCACTTGTATCTCCCTTTCATCTTTATGGATTCAAAAAAGTTGAACAAATTCTTTTTTTTCGGGGGAGATTCTATAGGAGGACCAAACCAAACTCAACTCCATTATAATATTTTGTACAACATAAAAAAAACAACAAAAGTTCTTGTCTCTCGTGACAAGACAAGAGTCTTGTCTTGTTCAATCATGTTCATTTTCATCATGGAGGGATCATCTTCTCTTGTCATTGTGACCCTCCATTTTTTTGTTTTACATGACGTGAGACTCATTTTTTTGAGGCTTTGTCTTGTTTGTACCAGTTAAATAATCAGCAAAAATGCCATTGACATGATTTATGTCATTTTTTGGCAAAAAAAAAATTATTTTCACTTAATGGCTGGTATGTTGTGGTTAAAATTTTTAGTTTATTTTTTAAAGAGAAAATAAAGTGAAATTTATTTAATGGAGCTGGATTTTCTTTTTAAAAAAATTGTAAGCAAGGGATGGATGAGGAATATTACGCATAATTTTTTAGTGTGAGGCTTGTCACCTTAAAAATATTAATATGAGGCCCAAGTCCCATCTGCAATCTTTCATCTTTCGTGTGGAGTCAACCAAACAAAAGACGTTAGTCAACTTCAACCTTGATAATGTATCTTGTCTCTCTCTCTCTTCATCTTCTTTGTTGGTCGTGTACAAAAAGACAATTCACAGATTGGGGAGAGAGGGAGATAAAACAAAGACAAATTTTTCACTTTTCCTCATCCTTTATCTCTTTTATTTTAACCCTCTTCCATCATCATCATCTCCCTTTTCCCTTCATTCACTATCAATCCCTTCACATCATCAAGACGACCATTCTTTTCTCTTTAGTGTGATTTTGTTTTTTTGGGGGGTCATTTATTAGAAAAAATTCATGAATTATTCCTCAACATTATTCATTTTAATTTTATTCAACTTCAACTTGTTTTATTTACACTACTCTAGTCACTGGCATCCTCCTCCTCTCTCTCTCTCTGTAAATTGTGGGTGTATGGAAATTACTGTACAACTGTTGTAGTTGTAATAAATGTTTGCTATTAGTCCTCTTCTATCTAAAGATACAGAGAAACAACTTTAAGTTTTGACTAATGAACCACTTTAAATGCTATTTAAGTATTTTAGTTGTATTTTGACATTAAATTCTATTTATATTCTCCTCCTCTCTTAAAAACATTTTGACTTTGACTCTCTCTCTCTCTCTCTGTATTGATATGTACATTATTCTATTTTCTTTGTACAAAAAAATAGATTCTCTTTTGAAATTATTCAAGCTCTATTTCCTTTCTCTGTACAAGAGAGAGAGAGAGAAAACAAATTGAAAAAACTCAAAAAGTCAAGAAAGATGAGAGAGAGAGGAAGGATGCGGATGATGATGGGAAAAAAATTTCAATGTTTCAACAAAAATCTCCCTGTTGACATTCCCAACTTTTTTTTCTCTCCCTCTCTCTCTCTCCATTACTTGGATCTGTACTACTCTTACAGTTAAAAAGCAAGGATACATAAATAAATGACTTTACTCTCTCTCTCTGTATTTGTATTCTCTTTAGTTTTAAACGTAAATCTTTAACGTTGCACATAAGACATTTTGTAGTGAGTGTCTGTAGTTTGTAGGTTTCTTTACCAAGCCAAAAATGTTTTTTTTTGGTGCATTATTTATAATGATTGCCAACTCTCTTTTCTTTTAAAACTTTTTTTTTCTCTTTATTTTTGATAGAAAAAAACTAAAATAATTTTCTTTTTGACTAAGTTTTCCCTTAAAAACTTGATACATGGAATACTTGGGAGAAAAAAAAATGTGACAAAGATGAAAAAAATCAAGTTTTTATTTGATTCTTTGACCACCATAACGAGAAGCAAACAAGGATTTTAACATTAAAATATTGAGGTCGATTATTTTGCAACAAGTCCCCTCTTCAAAAAAAGAAAGAGAGAAGTTGGAAACCATGGAAATTGTGTTGATTTTAACTTTAAAAGCAATTTTACACTTGTACTTGTACCCACATTGCACATTTATGTTTTCTCTCTCTCAAAGTTAAAGTGAAGAATGAGAATCGATGGAGAATGTCGTCATTCTTCTCTTGTTTCCAAGAGAGAGAGAGAGAGACAAAAAAACATTAAAAGAATTTTTGTCTCTAAAAAACACAAGGCACCTCCACCCAAAAAAAGGCATTTAATCCTTGTACATTATTTCTCAAAAGCCAAGAGCGGAGCAGAGAGAGAGAGATGGAATGTATTGAGACGATTTATATTTAGACAAAAAAAAGTGCTAGAATGTGCATTAGCATAGACAATAGAAAGAATTGTCTATATAACAAAGTCTATTTTATTATAAACACATAGTAAATTAGTAACCTCCTCCCCTCCTCCCCTTCCAAAAATTTTTTTGCTTTGACTTGTACCCTCTTCTCTCCCTTTCAATTCCCGTTAGTGTAGTGTTAGCCTTGTAATTCTTCCATTGAACTCTCAAAAAAAGGAGGCTGTTGAAATTTAAATGAAAAGACACAAGTTACAAGTACAAGTGCCACTAAATGAGAGGGTACAAAAACTACAGTACGCATGATAATTTCCAACTGAAGTCAAACTAAATTTACTAAAGTCAATTTGTAAAGGCCCACTCCTACTCTCTCAATAAAAAAGAAGACAATGTTAGGAGACGAGTGTATGTAAAAAAAATTGCATAGATCTGTCTGAATTGGCAGTAGCAAATTAACATGAAGAATTTTTTATCTTCTTTTCATCCTTTTTGTTGAAGGAATACACACACAGAGAGAAAGTCGTCCAATCAACAAGCTCCCAGTGTGCTGTGCACACAATAAAAAAAAAGATTGGTGAGGTGGAAAACATCAAGGAATGGAATAATCATAGAAAATCAGTTGAGATTCTCTATATTCATAGAGAGAGAGAGAAAGAGAGAGAGATACACTTTTTCCTACTCTTTTCAATCTCTATCTTTCAACTCTGTCCCAATCTCTCTCTCTCTCTCTAGAAAATTCAGTTAAGTGAACTGTGCTCATATTAAATTCCCCCAGAATGGAATCTTCTAAAGGGGTTTTTCACTTTCCCGAATTTTCTTGGATCATACTCGTCCACACACACAAGCACACTTTTCTATATCGTAATCGTCACCAGAATCTAGAAAAGTTTTCCATTTCGTTTTCCAACCCAACAAAATTTTCAATCCCAAATAGCAATACACGACTTCTTTTTTTATACACGTATGGACTCTCACAGTAATTTTTGTACAGAAAAGGTGAAAGTGAAATGAGTCAAGATATTTAATCGGGTGATAGTGCCATAGAGAGAGAGAGAAAGGGGGAAGATAATGAGCAATTAGTTAATTCCCCCTCCTCTATTTTATAACCAACATGACAATTCCCTTTGTGTGCGTATCAAAATGTAAAGAGCGTAATAATAAGACTCACTCTATCTCCAGTATTACGTACACATTTATCCTTGGGTAGTGGTTGAGTAGTGTATAAAAGTAGAAGTTGAAGTTAGAAAAGCATTAGAATTAATATTAGCATTTCATATGAATGAGATGAGATGAACCAAGAGAAAGAGAGGGAGATGGAGTCGAAGGGAAGCTAATCGAGAGAATCTCTCAGATACGTTAACATGATAGAAGGAAGAGAGAGAGAGAGAGAGAGGATGGAACAAGGGAAGCGGAAGGAAGTAAACATGGATATTTACGCTGCTATGATCACCTCTTCAGATTTCCCCTCTTCTTTTCTCTTTAACAACTAACAATCCACCCTCATTCCTTATACTAGAGACATTTCTAATGTCTATAAAAAAAACTCCATATGTGCCTTTCATTCCCAAAAAATCTTCTTTTTTTTTCTTGTGAGGAAAAGCTAAAGCTACAAAGGAATATGTATGTACGTGTATGTATTTATATGAGAAATTGTGGAGTGTGTAAAAGTAAAGAAGAGCCTCATTTCCTCTTGTCTGTTCACTTTACAAGAATATGATTATAGTCTCCCTACTCCCATTACATGGAACGACGATACATAACACTTTAACACGACCATCTAATTTCACCGCTAATGCCCTCCTCTCATTTCATCCTCTCCCCGTCAATCTAATCGTTCACCGCACTGCTTTCTCTTTCTTTTCCTTTTTTTTCTTATCGTTATTTTCTATGGAATGTACTCGTAGACTTTTCTCTTTTTTTGTGTCTCAAAAAAATAAGAGTATTCATGTGAGGTTGTACTAGGAGAGAAAAATTTTATGCTTTAGCTTAAAACTCCACATGGAATTCTGCGTATGCGTATTTTTTTTGTTGGAGAAATTTTATAGTCTATGTAAATTCTCTCTTTCTCTTTGGTGGACTTTGTTGCAAAATTCTGGGGAATAATTATGAAATAAAGGGATCAAAATAAGTTTTTCATGAGAAAAACCCTCTCTCACAACCTCCCACCATTCTCAAGAGACTGAAGAGGGGAATTGGAGATCTTTGAAGAATTTAAGGCATGGACAAGTATATAAATGGTAATTATTACAATGAAATATTTTGAGGATCAAGACTATTTTCTTAATCCTTTTTCATTTCTCTACTGAATATCACTCAACTTTCTCCTCTTCTTATTTTTAGTCCCTCCTTTTCTCACCTCCATGAACTGTACACTGTACATTTTTAAAATGGGAGAATACAAAATATTATTTTTACATTTTAATTTAATTTTTACTCTAAAAAATGAGGAGGAATGAAAAATGAAGAAGAGGTCTTTTTAACAATTTAGAGCTGATTATTTTAAGTGTAAAAAATATTTCGTGAAATGAAATATAAAGTGTTGACTATGGTAAATAGACTGAAGTAAAAAATGTTGGGAAAATAAATGGACCCACACACACACAGACAAAATTCCTGAATTCCATTCTCATGGTCCAGGAATAAAAGAAATTGTGGAATTTCATGGTTTCACAAAATACACTTTGACCATTTCACATGGACTTGCATGTTGAGAGAGAGAGAGAGATCCATGGAGACCATGAACTCTAGGGAAAATGTCTCGGTTTTTTAATCCATTCCACACTGAATATAATTACTCAGTATTTGAAGAGAGATGGGGGAATTTTGGGTGCTATTGTTTATCCGGCTCACGCACTAGAATGAAAAGACTTGAGCTTTACACTCTTTGTTATAAGCTCCTAGTCTCCATTTTGTCTACCCTGTTATTAATACACCAGAGAGAGAGAGAGGGAGAGAGAAAATGGAGATGGAGATTGAGGTGAAAATTGACACAGGCAAAAGAGAGAGAGAAAGCGAGAAGGGGTATATTAAAATTCTCATGGTCAATCCTGCCTCGAGACTTTCTCTCCTAGTGAAAGTTGCAATGTATATTTACACACACTCTCTCTCTCCCAAAACTTACCAGACACAGAGACAGACTTCCTGTTCCCACTTAAACAAAATTTTACAGACTACAGAGAGAGAGAGAGGGAGTTTTATAGGAAAGGGAGACGAAGGTTAATAAATTTAAATTCAAGGTATAATCTGTCCTACAATATACCAGTACAATGATAAAATACATGGTAAAAGTATAGGAGAAAGGGATTTTAAGGAGGGGAGAGATGATGGAGTAGAGGAGTGAATATAAATGTAGTCAATTGATAAGCTTGAGCAAATCATGTGGAGAGTGAGAGTCTCCCTATTGATCTTTCTGTCAGAGATGTTGAGGACTGAGGCTGAAGCTGAGGTGAGGGTGAGATGATGACTACGTTACGTTACATACATGACAATCATGGCCCATAGTTTTTTACACACACATCTATATATATATATACGTAGCAATGTCCTACTGTACAAAAAAAAGAGATTGGAGAGAGAAAGCATGTTTTTCATGGGGGTAAGCTATGGCTATGGGTTGAAATCGAAATGAGAAAAATCTAGTTGCCAAGGGAAATTCAAGACTGTCACAAGGATGGTTAGGTAACAAGAAAGTAGAAAGTGTGGTACGAGTAGACTCGTCTTGAATTCAAGTGGTCGATGGCAAAGGGAAAGTAGAGGCAAAAAAAAGTCCAAGTCAATTTCACTAAGGGACGACCCAGATGGCATGATAAAAGACAAAATAATCCATGAATCCATGTGAAAGAAAACGATTGGGAGTGTGAAGGTGTGGGCACATAAATCACATAACCAAACCAAACCTCCTCCATTTTCTACCCTCCTTTTTCTTCCTCCCCAAAACATTTTTTTACTACTCTACACATATACCCACACACCCTCTCTCCTATTTTACATATGTACACAATCCAATTTTATAACTCGATAAAAACTCATTGTCAAATTGTGGCAAAAATTTACATTTAGTGCAAGTCATCAAATTTAATAAAAAACTTTTTTTTTACTAGTAAACAATATTTCATAATTTTGGCGCCTCTCTCTCCACGTGACTTTAATGTTTATTGGAGATGGTGAGGAAAATG
Source organism: Arrhopalites spinosus (assembly GCA_034700945.1). Taxonomy (NCBI): domain Eukaryota; kingdom Metazoa; phylum Arthropoda; class Collembola; order Symphypleona; family Arrhopalitidae; genus Arrhopalites; species Arrhopalites spinosus. The sequence continues at coordinate 11,060 of JAQIVZ010003366.1, forward strand.
GAGATTGTGTACTTGACATACAAGTTGAAAATTGTATAGACTTGTAAGACGTTACAGAGATTATATAAAAATCTTGAGAGGGGTTACTTTCTCTCTATTGAGTATAGAGAAAGTAAAATGCTATCAATTTAAAAGAGAAGGGATAAAGGTCATGTAGAAATCCAAGAGAAATTTTTTTCTTATATAAGACTCTACTTTCTCTTAGAGAGAGAGAGAGAAAGCTCCAATTTTTTTTGTACCATTTTAGACTCTCACAAGGCTTCTCTGTACATTTCTCAAAGCCAATGTCCATAGAATCCAATCCAAAAGAGCGCAAAATGAAATGGAATGTGGAGAGAGAGAGAGAGAGAGAGAGAGAGAGAGAGAGAACTCATCAGAAGCTTCTCTCACTTTTCTTGTCCATTCTTTCCACGTTGCTTCCTCCCACTCCTCATCCTCCTCTTCTCTCTATTGAGGATATAGTGGAAATGACCCATCTATCCTATTCATCACCTTCTCTCTCTCTCTCAATCTTTACTCCAACCCCTATATCCCTACTTTCTATTGAAGTCTCCAATTTTTTTCTCCTTTTACTTTCACTATAAACTTTCTACATATATGTACATATATGTACAATAAGGGAAAAAAAGAATGAGAGTAAAGTTACTCTTAGCACTTCATCGTCTTCCTCTCATTCTCATTGACTGTGTAGACTGTAGGGGATTGAGCTGATACTTTAGTTATTTTATATCCCACGCACAACGCACTATTTTTATATGTCGTTATGAGTCCTTTTGTGTGTGTGTGTCCCCCCTTTCTTTATGTATAGTCCCCTCATTTTTATAGACAAGAGGAACAAGATTTTTCTATGTTCTTTTCTTCTCACAACAAGTTTTTTTTGAGGGGAGGAGGAGGAGGGGGGTCCAAGTACTTTTCTTTTTGCTAAAGATACAGAGGATGATTGTCTCCCATCTTGACTTTTGATTTGTGAGGATGACGTAGGCAATCTTGTTAAATATTGGAGGTTGAGAGAAAAAAAAAAATTTTTACCAACAACTTTATTTTTATGTACTCGTTTATTTCCATCAAACTAAAATGGTCATTTCTTCCCCTTATTTCGTAAAGTGTATTTTCATATTATTTTTTTTGTTGCAAGCTCAAACTTGTTCATTTAATGTACACAAACTCTTTTTTATTAATATATATATATATATAGATTGTGTACACACTACACATTTTTTTCTGAGACTCATCTTCTTAGAAAGAGAAAGGGAGAAAGTTAAATTACATTTTGTGCTACACTATAGTGTACATGTACAATTTTTCTCTTTTCCACTTGCTTGACTTTCTCTTAAATTTATTAGACTACACAAACGAGAGAGAGAGACAAACAGAGGGGGGAGGGCATGTGTGTAGATATCCGCCATAATTTAATTTTTTACGTTTGCCAATTGCAAATATTCCTCGTACATTTATTGTGAGTCAATATTACACGAGACATTGATTTTTTGATGCAAGTAATTAACTAGAGCCAAACATTACTAACTAATTAATGACGATTGAAATGTACACTTAAAGAGAAAGACAGTTCGTAGAAGAGAAAGTTTTTGGTTCATTTTCAACTGAAAAAAGGACAAGAATGGTCATCATCATCCCCTTTGTTTTTTCAGCAGGATGTCAACTCGCACGCTCTTGTCAAAAAAGTTGGGTCTTGACTTGTGCAATGTTCAAACCTGTCTGATGTCACATGTTTTTTGTGTCTTGCTTGTGTATAAAATAAAATGAATTATGGCTAAATTTCTCTCTTATCTCTCAATCCAGTCACAAGTCCCGCAAGTCACAATTCTCCCTATGCTGCTGTGCTAACTCATGACAATGACTTAACCTTGCCTAACTTGAAGTGAGAAAGTTGAACAGACTTTGATTAGGAACAGATATGGCCTGTGATGGTATTTCAGCGGCCATATTGTGATTGTGCCAAATAAATATTTCATTGTGATGAAGCTCTTTCTTTTTTTGGTGAAAAGTTCTCGTTTTTTGCACGAGTAAATTAGACAGTATGGGACAACAACATTAATTATTTCTTGTGGGTTTGTTGACATACTAACAAAAACGATATTACTGTCTCTCCAATTAATTTAAACCACTTGTCCCATCATTCTTCTAACTTCCTTATTCACATTATTATTGATCAGTCACTTCTATCAATCACAGTCTGAGGAATTTAAGTCACTGAGTCAATTTTTTTACATATCAATAAAAAAAACTTTGCACGTGTAAGAAAACCAAATTGACCTCATTTTTCTAACGACTAAAAAATTGAAAAAATTTTTTCATTCATAATGGAGACATGTACAATATTTTTGTAAATTATATATCCGATTACATATATGTATATCGTTTTCTTAATTTGGCAAGGGACTTTCTCCCTCCTTTTTCTAAATTGTGAAAGTGGTTTTGTGGGTTTTGGCTTGGTCATTTCTTTTCTCTCTCTCTCTCTCTTTTGGACACGGGGATAATTGACATGTAATTGAATTTGGTTGGGGTTCAAGTCATAAATTGTCTTCCCAGTACGGTGGCATGACTCTGTTTGTAATTGTGTGACACAAAGAATTGTAATTAAAGAATGAAAGGCAATTAGTTTAAAAGGTTTTTGTGTACCTAGAGAAGAAAAAAAATCGTAAAATTGTTCCTTAAAATCTATTCTCCAAAAAAAATTGCCAATTATCTCTCCCTTTCTTTTTTTATCTTGACAAAGATTTTTATAGAAAGTAACTTTTTCTTTTTCTTTGTAAAAAAAAGAATCAAATAAAAATTTCATGGGAGATAATTCAACTACCTGTAAATTCTCATAATATGATTACACTACAAAAAAAACACAATTGGCCCAATAAACCTTTTTTTTGTACAAGGATTGTAGCCAAAAAAATCCCAACCTTTTTTTTGTACTATTATATATTTAATTACAGTAAAATAAAGTATTACAATTTTACAAATCTAGAGAAAGTAAACAAAGGGAAGGGGGGTCAATTTCTGTCTCGCTTTTCCTTCTGTCTTTGAATAAATTCTACGCCAAACTGGCCATTACACATTCTTCGCAATGACGGTTCAATATAAAATGAAAATGTGGGTCCATGTGGGAAAATAAGAGAGAGGGAAAATTCACTAAATATTAAATTTATAATTTCAACTCAACTCATGGGAGCCCAAATGGCTGTAGAGTTTCTATAAACTAATCGTCGTCGTCTCCTCCTTAATTATACTCGCAACAAATCACCTGCAAATGACAATTTCTTCTCTGTTTCTATTCTTTGTGTATATTAGGTACTACGAGGGGAGATCAAAAAGTAATGATTATGATTTTTTATCTCGGTTCGTTGTAAACCGATCACCAAGATATTTGAG
>JAQIVZ010003367.1:0-14441 GCA_034700945.1 Arrhopalites spinosus
TTCCTTTTTGAGGTCAAACTGATGACCTAGTGCCTAAACGAAGGGTCAAATCAAAAAACACAAAGAGGAAAAAAGTTGTTAAAATTAAATTTTACCTCTATTCCAATTGATTTAAAACCTGAAAACACAGAAACAAATTACAAGGTGCCGAATCCACGTTGGGTTTGGAAATACGCGTCCTTGCCTGACAGTCGAGATTGATGAATCTAATCGAAAATATTTTCGAGGACCAGTCTTGGCTTCAGAGCATGTGTAGATTTTTGGTGAAATATGTAGAGAAACGAGGGAGGGATTTCTGCAAATTGTTCCAAACCAGAAGGGGGAGACTCTATGCCCCATTATCCAACGCCGCATTCACGGCGACTCAATAATTATGCACGACGACGCCCGAGTGTACCGTAATTTACACGAACCTGGTAAAGGAGGCCTTGAGCATCACATCATTAACCATTTGCGTGAGTTCGTGGATCCGATTGACCGGAATATCCACACCAATACAATTGAACGTCGATGGAGTTTGCTGAAGGGCTAAATTAAAGGATTTCCTGGCGAAGCCAAACTTGATATGTACCTAGGTAATTTATTTACATAGTTTTATGGTGACGCGTAAGTGAATACTTAATTTATTTGGCTACATAAAATTTACTTTTCAGGGGAGTTTCTGTACAGGGAGCACTTTTTGAATGCTAGAACAGACAAGGAGCGGCGACATCGCGGTATACAATTTCAAATATTTTTGAAAGATGCTGCTCGGGTTTTCCCAGGGTTCAGTAAAGTCGGAGTTTGAATACTATCGATAAAAAATTTAATTTAAATTGAAAACTAATACTGGCAATAAAATTACCCATTATTTCTGAATATATTTATTTTAAAAAATGTACAATCATTTGGTTATGAGAAGCAGCATAGGATTTTATCATGAGAGGCAGGATGGGATTTTATCATGGGAGGTAGCATTGGATTTTATCATGGGAGGCAGCATGGGTATTTTTCTGGAAAAAATCGTGGCAACGTTGGACGTTTTGTAGGCGGAGTTTCGGGAGGCAGCATGGGAGACAGCATCGAAAGGCAGCATTGCCTTTAGCATGGGAGGCAGCATTATGGAGCTCATTCTTACCTCGACCCAAAAATGGTAAAAAATTCACCAACATGCAAAATCACATGCAGTTATTGGTATGGTACTTTGCATCTTTTACGATGCCTCTGAAAGTCTAATACTATAAAAACAATTTTCGGGCTACCACAATAATGATGGTAATCTTCTGAGAATTTTTGTAATAATTGAGGCCTCAAATCAAGCTGTGACAGTAATAAATTTTCATTTTCAGCTTTGAAAAAAAACATTATGTTATCATATTCATGTGAAATTTCAGGAAAGTATCAGAAGAGCCTTTCGGTGAAGTTTAAACTAACATTCTAATTAGAATATTTTAACCATGAACAGTTTTTGCCTACTGCAAAGCTGAGGATTCATTTTTAAAATTTTATATATGCGATGGGTCGGGTAGTGCAAACTTTTGTGACAGAAACCTGAACTAAATTGGTTGATATTGTTTGTGCTACCTATATGAATTAAAGATTAACACAATAAAGCAAAAACATAGTAAAGTTTGACTTGTAATTGCGGTAACGTTATCTTTTGTTCATACCCAAATGTACAAGATTCCCAAATTATTAAATTTTTCTTCATAGTTTGAGGCCCCCTGAGCTTTGAGGCCCTGGGCAAGTGCCCGCCTTAGCCGCTGGTGGATCCGGGCCTGTCCATACCTCCAATACCCAAATTAAATTTGCCATACCCACAATCAGGGTTCGCGCTCCGGGAGAAATTGTGAACCTCCCAGTGGGAGAAATTGTGTATCTCCCACCCGAATTTTTACCGGGAGATAGACAAATAGGGACATAGATAAAATTTTATTTTTATGACCAACCCGCCACAATAATAAACCCAACAAAAAGTTGTACTTTGTGCAGTAAAATGGTCACAATTGGAAATGTAGTCAATATTAACTCGTTTCATTATTGATTTTGCATCATTGTCTCAAAATTCGTACTAAATTAATATTTTCATGGGATGCAACAATACGTCAAATGCCTTTTAATTTTGAGACTAAAAATTCTCTAATTCCCGGTAGTGTGTAACTCCCGGTGTGCAACAGAAAATTTATTTCTTCCGCGAGATAGAGAACCCTGCCCACAATTTAATTATTGGCGGGATGTGTATGACAAATTTAATTGTAGAAGAGGTGGGTATGGTTAATTTCTTCTGGGTAAGGTTAATTTACTTGTGGTATGCGCCTCGTATGGATATTTTATTAGGGGTATGGCGGCATGGTTGGTATTAGTGAGACCCTAAATATAAAATTGGTAAATTAATTATAATTGCATCAATCAAATTATTTTCTCAGAGAAAATCCCGCAAGTGCGATTTTCTACTGAGAAAACGTTCCGATCATGCTAATTCATCAAGGGAAAGTTAATTTAATCAAGGTTAATCTAATTAACCAAAAAGTTTTTTTTGATAAAAGTTTTGACTTGATTAACGTGTTAATTAACGAGGCAGTGATACAAGTCGTACGTGCATGGAGAACACAACGTTTCTCCAACACTATTTATTTAAGGTTCATAAAATCAATCTAGTGATTCTAATCTGAATCATTTAATTACAAAATAGTTCAACTATTATGGTAACTATTATAGTTGCCATATGTTAGAAGTTAATTGGACAATTAAATTTTATATAAGCTAATCACTCCACTACATATTTAGTGGAATGATTAGCTTATATATGATATATATCACTTGGTTAATTTGGGATATTCCTGAACAACTTTTCATGTTCAAACTCGTTAACACTGCACATCCGCTGTGACCTCAAGTGTCAAAAAATCATCCCAAAAAAACGTAGGTAGCTTAAATTAATTTTCTAGTTTGTGATCAATTTTTCAACAGTCAAATATACGAAGAATGTTAACAAAAACTGAATTTCAATTTAATTTTAAAATTCTCAAAATAATTTCAACCATTAATTTTCTCCCCATTGAAAAAAAGAAAAATAGTGTTAAAATAATAAAACAAAAATCAAAATGGAGACTTTACATGTGGCAATTTTTTTTCTACTTGGTTGCCCTTCAACTAGTACTTAAGGTCATTCGTCTAGGTCAAATTATTTTAGTTGACTACAACCACAAAGACGCCATGTTTGAATTTCATTATTTTAGTGTACATTGTGTCATAATTCTTGGAACATTTTTGACTAGTGTGGCACAGTACAATATCATGCAGTTTCATCTTGACGAATTTATCATCATTTTTAATGAATTTTTTACAGGTTTTAAATTAACTTTATTTTAGTAATAATTAAAGCAATCATTAAATTAATTAATTAAATTAATGCTTGGTTTTTTAGGTGGAGAGAGATTTCAAGAAGTGAAAGAAAATTCATTCCAAGATGTTTTAATTATAATTCTCCCATTCATGACCTACTTCATCCCCCCATTTATTGTCATAATTTATTTGTATGATTTAAACCTTGTCTATTTTTTCCTCCCCAAGGGATTTCATCAATGGCCATTTTGTTTGGCATTTATGATGACTGAATTTTTCTTCATTGCTTTGGCAGTCACAGTCTATTTCCATGTATTAGCCCAACTTTTATTTTTTCAAAAATGTGACGTCATCGTCCATAAAATGATCTTCTTGTTGAGGTATCTCTTCCAATATTTAATTTAGAAAATTAAATTAAATTAATTTAAATTTTTAGTGCATCACCGACTGGTAAGGACGTGAGAATGGATGAAATTGAATTGGGATATAAATTGATACAAAAATTTCAAATATTTATTCGACTTTTCAACACGGCTAATGCTCAAGTGATTCTTTGTATAAAATTGCTTTGCATAAATGGGGGAATTTTGGGGAGTTTTTTAGCAATTCACTATTTTCCAGCATTTCCATTCATCGTCATGTTTGGCATCATGCTCGTCATTGATGGGACCCTCGTGTTCCCGGTTCTTTATGATAAAGCTTTTATCATCAAAAGTTCTTTTGGGAGCATTAAATCTCGGATTTTGACAGCTTCCAAACAATACCCGGGTTCTTTGAAGGCCCTGGAAATAGAGAAAGGGATAAGGGGGATTCCAGGGGTGGGGATAAAAGTTGGGAATTTTTCAACGTTGGGCAGAATGTCTACCCCTCATTTTATTATTTTTGTTACTTTTAATGTGGGTAGATTATTAGTCACTTTTGGTTAATCAGCAATTTTTTTTACAATAATAATCGTAGGTCCTAATTGGAGCTGCACAATTTGATTCAACTACAAAAAAATATTTCCAGTTTTTTTTATAAAGTACACAAAAATGATTAAAAATGAATTTAAAAATTATTTTAACTTTTAATGAGTCAATTTTAAATTAAAACGTTAAAAAATATTTTTTATTGTTTCTAACTTTATATTCATCACAATAATGGTTTCAATTAACTCAATTCATCTTGTCTGCTCATCCCCCACAACTCTTGAATTTTTGACATGGTGAATATTGACACATGACCCCAACTCATTGTACATTTCGTTCACTGTAATCAAAAAAAACAAATTAACAGACTTTAATTAAAGTCCTTAGAACCACCTGAATGATGATGGGAATTTGTACCTTGATCATTAAATTGTTGATGATCAAATTGAATGACCAGTTTCACATGGGCCATGACCTTGGCCATTTGATGGGAACAGTGACGGGAAAATGGAAGGAGAGGTTTGTCCATGAAATGAATCCTCACTTTCTTCAAGTCTACAACAAGAAAATATTTTTCAAAAAACTATTAGATAAAAAATTTTGACCTGATTGACTATTGACTCACCTGTCATTTCTCTAATGGGGATGGAATTTTTTTGAGGGACATCCATGAGAGTCGACTCCAACCAAAATTTCTTGTGCGGAACAGACGGAATCTCCAACTCGAGCTCCTCCAGGCCAAAATTCAATTCTCTCCTGTCATCAACAACAGTAAAAATAAATATATTGACCTCTGATGACCTTTGTATGTATGTGTCATACCGCTTGGTGACAAATTTCTCGGCGTAGTTGAACATGTCATTCCAAATTGATTCCAAAGTGGCCAAAAAACGGGTCAAAATAGTTTCATCAAAAGTTTCATTGTGGGAAGAAATGGTCAATATTTTGGCATTCGGGCACATTCTCCCGACTTCATGCACTCTACAAAATAATTCAAATAAAATTAGAGACAAGGTCAGAGGTCAATGAATTGTACAACTTACAACTGGAGTTTAGATTGGAGATTAATTTTAATTTGGTGAACAAATTGAAAACTTTGTCCCAGGTCATCTGGCCAATGCCAATAATTTTGACTGTCCAAATTCACGTTTCTGAGGTCAAGAATTTCAATATGTGGAAGTATTTCAGTGAGGTCACGTAAATTAAACTGCAGGAAATTTTCTGTACGAGACATGACTAGCACGAGCTCCTTCACATTGACCAATTTTGGAATAGAAATTTCGGAAATGACGTCATCGGACAAGGTCACACTTTTCAAGATCAATTGACTTGATTCTAAGACACACTGTATTCCATCTTTGACCCCGGTCATGTCTATGAAGGGACACTTGGCTAAAATTATATTTTGAAATTTTGGTTTAAAATTAGATAATTCTAAAAGTGACTCTTGTGCCAACAAGCTCAGGTCACAGGTCCAAAGTGTCGAAATTTTGCCCAAATTTTCTAACTGAATGACCTCTTCTCGATGGAGTGGAGTATTTTCAATAATTTTTAAATTGGCTGCTCCCTGTAAAATTTTGAGAGTGGTCGTCCAGCCCGAAGGAGCCCACGAGAATTGGGTGAGGGTTGGCATAATTAATTGTTCCCCCTCCCCCCAATGATAATTATCCCTCCCGGACAAATGTAAACATTTCAAATTGGGGGTCAAATCCTGGAAGATTTGGCGGAAGGCATTTTTAGAGATCATTTGGGTCATACTCCGTTGAATGTGATTCCCAGCCTGAAGAGGGGCGTAGTCACAGAGAGACAAATTTGAAATGTCGGGACCATAAATCTCAAAAAACGAAACCATTTTACTGAATTCAACGTTGACATTGTGAATAGAAATTGTGGAGGACATTGGGAAATAATTGGGGAATATTTCCACCAAATCACAGAGTGAATTTAATTGTTGATTATTATTAATTTGGATTCGACTCTTCTTTCTGAGATTTTGATTGGCAAAAAAAGTCCAAGTTGAATTGACCAATCGACAAATTCTTAAGTCAATAAAGTCCAATTCTTTTACAATCTTCTCCAAAATCTACAACAAAATATATTTAAATAAATAAAAAATTTAATTTTAAATTTGATTGAAATTTAATTCTTACCAAAGGATTTTCCAGGGCTTTTTTCATTGACTCGGCCTCCAACAAATTTATTTCAGTCTCCAAAGGTGACTCCATTTTCATGGAGTACAGCAAAAATTAAAATTATTTGGCAAAAATACTTTTGGGAAAAAATTGCTTGGACTATTCTACACGTGCCTGTGATTAAATTCTTTGAAATTTCAAATTTAAATTCTCCTGCCATGGGCAAGTTCATCTTTGAGAGGCTTTGGCTTTGCCGTACGTTGAATTGTAACAACAAACAAGGCAAAAAAGCTTTGGAACTCACCTGGATTTTATCAAGGTCGCGTACTCCCCTTTGCGCTTATGGACTTCTCATAATAAACGTGGATGATTTTACTTGCTGCAATTTTTAATTTAAATTAAATTAGCCTATGTACCTATAACACAATAATTATGGTTCAAGTTTAATTTCCTCAAATTAATTTAATCTTAAAATAAAAATTATTATACTCATCTCCGGTTTGTACATTAATAAATTGTACAAATTTCATTTTTTGAAGGATTTACTCATTAAAACAAAATTATGACAAAAGAAACTTTTTTCATAATCTTTAGAGATCAGTGAGACTACATTAGATTACGAAAACAATTATTTTTGAAGAGGAAGCCTTTTGGAAAATAATATTCTTCCCATGTGTGTCCAATTTAATTCAATTGTTCAATTTAATTTGGCTAATGGACTTAACTTCCACTTTAAGTTTTACTTGAGAATTCGACTCTCACTCAAGTCACGACACAAAAAAATGATGAGGTTGTCCAAGGGTGTAAATCTCAATTATTTTTGGCCAACCATTAAAATTGTGCTCGCTCATCTCGTACAGGAAAAGTCAAAATTGTTTATAAATGCAACTCCCAATCAGTTCTTCTCTTGTAATTCAAACAAGTTGAAATGAACATTTTATTTCTTCTGTTTTTCGTCGCTCCGTCTCTTCAAGAAGCCAGGCAAAATGGCTACAGTTACCAAAAACCGAAATTCGGTTCCCATTGTAAGTCTTAATTTTTTTAATATTTGCAAATAATTTTTGTCGCAAATTCTGCTAGTTGGCGAGGATCCAATTTCTGATGCCAAAGAGCTTAAAGAAGGGAATAAAATGGAGAATCGTATCAAACGTGAGGACATAATTGTGTCCACTAAATTGGGTCAATTGAGAGGTCAACTCATGTCCTCTAGAAAGGGTGAAAAGTTTGCTGCCTTTACTGGCATTCCTTATGCTGAGACGCCAGAGAGATTTGAAGTAAAATTTTAAATTAATTTAAATTAATTTTATTAATTTAATAAAAAAAAATCATTGAATATTGATTTGATACAGCCAGCCAAGCCAGTTAAATCATGGTCAGGAATTAAAGATGCATTAAATTATAGTCAAGTTTGTCCACAATTTTTGGGATGGAATGGTCTCGGCTCTCAAGTGATTGGCAGTGAAGATTGTCTTTATTTAAATGTTTATTTTCCTAACTCCCAGGTAATTTTAAAAATTGTAATTAAAAATGTATTATTTTGATTTTAATTATAATTAAATGACATTTAATAAATGTCTCTATTTTAGAGATGCCTTAATAAGAATGAACCAAATAAATTACCTGTAATTTTTCACATTCATGGAGGAGCTTACGTGGAAGGCTCAGGTGGCAAGTTTGGTCCAGACTACTTTATGGATGAATGTGTCGTGAGTTTTAATTGTCCATTAAAATTAAATTAATTTTTTAACTGTATTTAATACTAATTCCTTTTCAGGTTTTCGTGTCTATCAATTACAGGTAAGAACTTTCGACAAATTAAAAATTAAATTGTGGTGTGGTAAAAATAATAATTTTTTCATCAATTTTATTTTAGATTGGGTGCTCTCGGTAAGATTAAAATTTCAACTGTTCAATTAAAGTCTTTTCAGGGGATGATGTCAAGAGGTCAATGATTTTGTAGGATTCTTGTCCACGGATGACGGAAGAATTCCAGGTAATCTTGGACTCAAAGATCAACTAGTGGCTCTTCGATGGACACGTGACAATATTGAATATTTTAATGGCGATCCCGATTCTGTAACGATTAGTGGTGTCAGTGCAGGATCTGGTAAGAAATTAATTACAATTAAATTAACTTTTAAAAAGCTGAAATTAATTAATTAAAATATTTATAAAAATTATTCAAGCATCTGTTAGCTTCCTCATTGCCTCACCAGCAGCCAAAGGTAAAAGAATAAAGTATTTTTGATGAGAAAAGTGACCAGTGACCTTAAACATTTTTTAATTTCTTATTTATTTTTTTAGGTCTATTTTCCAAAGCCATTGCGGGGTCAGGTAAATTAGAAAATAATATTAAATAAAAATTAATTAATTAAAAATATTCCCCATTGAATTTATAGGCTCTGCCCTAAACCCATGGGCCATAATAAAAAACCCGGGAGAGCGAGCTCGAATTTTAGGTCAACAAGTTAATTGTCCCAATACAAAATCAACTTTAGAATTAAAATCTTGTTTAAAATCAGTTGATTTCAAACAACTTGTCATTTATCAAGAGCAGAATAAGGTAAATAATTTTCTGAGAGAAAGATTCGGCAATGTTTCCCGTCTTCATTTAATAATCATTGGAAACATTGCCGAAATCTTTCCCTTCCAAAAGAAATCTTTTTAATTGCACAAATTTTTTTTGTACCATTTCAGAAATGGAATAGTGACCCCCACAGCATCAGTTCAGTCATAGAACGGCCCACCTCTCTCTTTGATCCCGACTACGAACCATTTCAAACACGTGACCCTTACATTTTATTAAAAAATGGGGATTTTAATAAAGTCCCACTCATCACTGGCTTTGTCCAAGAAGAAGGAAATCTCCTTAAGGCTGGCCGTAAGTAAAACAAATTCAAAATTTAATTTAGGACAAAGGTCAAAGAATATTTAATTTAAATTGCAGAAATTATAAACAACAAGACAACCTTAGCGGAACTAAATTCTTCAGATTGGTTCAAAATCGCCCCCATCTCATTTTACTACGAGCGCCTCAATCGTCGAAGAAAAATTGACATGTCGAGAAAAATTCGTTCATTTTATTTTGGAAATGATTTAATTTCTACAAAAACTTTTGATAATTTAACTCACCTCCATTCTGATCGCATGTTTGTCATGGGTGTCATTAAAATGGCTGACCTTCATTCAAAATTTGCGCCAGTTTACTCTTACGTCTTTAATTTCAGTGGACCCCTTAGTTTCACTAGCCTTCTCTTGGGCTACAAGGAACCAGGTATAAATTTATTATAAATATTAAAAGTAAGGTCAATAATCGAGGTCACTGACCCTACTCCTTGTTTTCTAGTTGTATCTCACGCGGACGATTATTTTTATTTGTACCGAATCGCTGAAGTTCCAGAGCATAAAAAAGGATCTCGAGAAGAAAAATTTTCCCAAAATTTTGTCAAATTATGGACCAGTTTTGCCAAGGAAGGGAAACCATTGGCTCAAAATTGGGAGTCACGTGGTGTAGAGTGGCCATTGTATAGAAAGGAGGAGAGGAAATATTTGAAATTGGATGAGAATTTAGAAATTTTGGATGATTATTTAAAATCAAGGATTGATTTTTGGGATAATTCACAAATTTCTCTCGATGAATTTCCTCAAGGTGTACCAACTTCTCCATTTTGAAAAAATCTAAATCAATAATTTGTTAATTATAATTAACTACTACTATTACATTCAAAAATAATTTTAATTGTACTAGCACTAGTCAATAATTAATTGAATCTTTAATAAAATTTCTTTAAATATTACGCAGTTAATTTAAATCACAACACCTACAAATTACGTCATACAGTTTGACCTTTGTACAGACCATTTAAATATTTTCACTGATTTTTAAAGATAAAATTTTCTTTAAAAAAGGAATGAGGTCAAGAGCCATTAAAATGAAGGAAATAAATAACAAAAATTTTGTAGAAAATATAAATTCCAAAATCTCAACTCTTAAAAATTTCTATGCCATGACCACCTCGTGAGTCATAAAAATGTGCAGAAATCTATGTCAAAAATTGTGATTATTTTTTTCCAAAAAAATATTTCTGACGACCCGATCAGGTTCTCTTTCACCCTTCCCTCGCAGTTGAAAAAGCTTTCGTTTCATTTCCTTTTCGTCAACCAGTGGAAGTTGATTTAAAAATTTCAAAATTAGGATTAAATATTCAAGAATTGGAAAAATTTTTGTGTTGACTGTGATTAAACTAAAATGGCGGGGATAATTGCGGCAATGATGAGAAGGCGGAGAAAAGAAGATAAGAAAGCTCAAGAGCACAAGGAGCTCTACAATTTGAATTCAAATGATTCAAAAGTGAAGAGAAATCACAGTTGCTACACCACCATCAAACCATTCCCTTCATTCCCTCCTAAACATGTAACCTAAATTAATATTTAATTAAATTAATTATTTAACAAATTTTTTTTGTGATTAGTTCCGACCATACACAGCCTGCTCAACTTACACTTCCGTTTCCGTCCCATCCACACCGAGACCCTTCAAACGGACTTTGTCTCGTAGTGGCTCCACTGTCAACCTACCAAGAGAAGACTGACCACCTCTTGTGTCTATTTTGTTGAATACGCAGAAGAGGTGGTCACAACTTTTAATGGAGATTGACCTTTAATTAATTTAATTTGCACCACAATTTAATCGGGGGTCATTCCAATTATGGGAAATAAATGTTAAAATTAATTTTTAACAACAATTTTATTCACCAAAAAATTAAAATCTTGAAATAATTGAGTTGATAATTATTTTGATTGTACAATTTTAATTTTAATTAGCCAACACAAGTGTAATTGTATTGTCCAAAATGATTGAAAATAAAGTAAAAACCATGTTCCGATCTACAAAATAGAGGGAGCCAATTTTCATTTTTATGGAGGGACAAGATTTCAAAAATTTTGAAAAATCCCGGTTCCCTTCTTGCCGCCATGAATACAGAACTTGAGTTGAAATTTCATGAAATTGAGCCAACATTTTGAAGGTCACTCTCAAGTAAATTAAAACTAAGAGAGCCACTACAAACATGAGAACCGCCAAAACGTCTGACATTTTAATGGCAGCATATATACTCCTTATGGCCAACAAAACAAACAAAACTTTGTGACCCGGTAGAATCACCGAGTACACACAATTTGCCTCTGTTTGAATGACCTGGAGACATCGGTACAAATATGTGAAATATAAAGTTGACCTTTCATCCCTCCCAATTGATTTTTTGTGCTTGAGGTCACAAATAAGGGTCACTGCTGGGTAGACATAAGCGTACATGGGAATGGCAATAAAGTACATGTTGGCCCACATTGACCACCAGAGGTACGTGTGAATTATGGCAAAAGGCAAAATTTTTAAGGGTCCAAGATCCTTTGGATTTGACATGAGAGAGGTCAACAGGACAGGGCGTTCAGGTCGATGGAAGAGGAGAATCAAATTAATGCAGCAAATGAGAGTCCCACATTTTATAAACAAATTTTGAAATTTTTCGCAGCCATTTTCTTAATTTTAACGCCTCTTCTTGGGTTCATGGGATGCTCTGCAAAAAATAAAACAAAAACATTTACAAGTGCTGCCTTTCATATAATAAATTATAGTAAAATTTGAAACTTGCCGCCACAAAATTTAAAAAAATGAATAAAACGATTCATAAAATCACAAAATTCCCGCTGTCCAAGATAAATGCTGAGATG
Source organism: Arrhopalites spinosus (assembly GCA_034700945.1). Taxonomy (NCBI): domain Eukaryota; kingdom Metazoa; phylum Arthropoda; class Collembola; order Symphypleona; family Arrhopalitidae; genus Arrhopalites; species Arrhopalites spinosus. The sequence goes on from JAQIVZ010003367.1 coordinate 12,095, forward strand.
AAGAATAAGTGGAGTGGCATAAGCGAGGGTTGAATATTCCATATAAATTTTATTCCGCATAGTGGCTCTCTCATCAAAATGCAGGCGAATAGTTTGACCAATCACATAAATTTCATAGAGAACAGAGGCGGTAATATTTAAATACCAAAAAAAATTTCTTTTTGTACTCTCCACGTATACAACTCTTTGTTTTTTAGAGCTCCAAGTGTACGGACCACATGCCCAAAAATTGACTCTTTGGACAGATTCCCTTACATAATTTAATGTTTTTGGAGACAACATTTTTAACCGTAATTAAAATAATTTAAATTTAATAAGAACAGTGTCAAGAAAGTTTCTTGAAGAAACGTAGGAAGATGATTTCCAGCAAGTCGATTAAATTTCAGTCTAAAAGATTTCAAATAAAATTTTAAAAATTGTTATTTAACTTTAATTTGAAAGGCAGACTAGCTAGCTAGTCAAGACACAAATTGAATTTTTTTCTGGGTACTGTACAACGTCCAGCCCCTATTTGGGAGTTCTATCAAAATTTGGACACTTTAATTGTAAATTGACCCCGATATTTTTATAAATCCATACAAAATGTCTTTTTGGGGACATTTTAGTCTACAATAAATAATTGCGCCCCCCCCCTTTACAATGTTATGTAATAAAAACAGTTTGATAAACTGACAGGAAATTGTCTTTAATTGTATTGACCTTGTCAATTACACCACAGAAACATGTTCTTTTTGAGTTATCTTTCATTCAATTCATGGACATCATTTTAATTGAACAGGTAAATATTGACAAGTATTTTATTATTTTTTTCAGGGATTTGAATAAAAAATAAAGCAAAAAATGCCAAAGTTTTTGTCAAAGAACAAAAAACATTAAAATAAACAAAAAGTACAGCAAGACAGCCACCAAAATATTTAATTTCAATTAAAATAACCATCCACATTTTTAATTCACCAACAAAATCTTAATGTACATGATTTAACATTTAACATTTCAATTAAATTATCTCTCATTTATGGATTTATGTTATACATTATTTTCATTGTCTATTAATTCATTGTTCAGTAAATGGTGCATTTTTTACATTTTGAATTAAGGCGCTTAATATTCTATTGGTGTAGATGCTTGAAGGAGAGTTTGCATAATTTTTAAATCTCTCTGCCCCTCCAACTCCATATTTTTCCCGACATCTGGATCACTCATTTCCGACTGGACATTCATCACCGCCACTCCATTCTTCTCCGTCACTTTGACATCCTTGACATCAACTCTGGCTACTTTAATTCCAAATGTGACCTCTGTGACCTTATTCATATTTTCTTGCATTATTTTAGAAATGCTGCTCGTCTGACTGAAAATATCGCGGAGGCCCATCCCCTTCACAATTTCTCTCAAAGTCGATTGTCCCAGTGTTCCAATAGATGGCGGTTTAGTTGGATTTTCTCCCTGGAGTACACATCGAAGTGCTCCCGTCACGTAATGGTAAATATCCAGTTCTATCGTGACCTAAAAAGATTAACAACATTTAGTTTGACCTCAACTAATAAAAAGAAATGGCGCCAAAATTTTACCATCTCGCCATTTTTAGTTGTAACATTCTCGGCTACAAGCGGAAAAGCCCGGGGTTTTCCATTGATGGTGACGTAGCTGTCGATGCAAGGCAGAACAAAAAAGATTCCTGTCGTCCCATTCTTTGATTGACCCCGCTTGGGTCGTCCCAGTCGATAAATGATGGCGCGCTCGTACTCCTGCACTGCTTTAAAACAAAAGAAAAAGGACACGGGGAGGGTCAAAAGGACTACGAGGAGAGCCATGCCAATCAAAATTTTCGCAAATTGATTAAATTCTGGTGGCTCCATCTTCCCCTCTATTTTCACCACTTCCTGGCTAGACCTCTTCTCCATGGTCGAAGTAAAATTTTTGTGAGGTGAGCGCCGCGGGAAGTTTTAAAATAAGGCTTGAAAATTTCGTCAAATTTAAATGTGGGTGAGGTTTTACATTTACCGTAATGGGCATTTTCAAGTGTTTTATATTGACAAATGGTTGGCAATACTTGAGAATGTTTTTTTAGCACTCCATCGCTCCGTGGGTTGTTACGAAAAGAAAAATCAATTTTTAATGCTTTTAATACCAAGAAAAACAATTTTTTTTGCATGTCAGAACATGTCTAAAAAATTTTAAACGCTTTTTAATACTTTAAAGCAAGTGGGAATGATTTTAAATTAAAATAATGGCTCAGCTCCACGACGTTTCACCTTTTCCATTTCACTTTACGACATTTTACCTTCGACATTTCACCTTACGACATTTCACCTTTTTGCCATTTCACCTTTCGGACATTTCACCT
>JAQIVZ010003368.1:0-14440 GCA_034700945.1 Arrhopalites spinosus
CACTTCACATTTTTGCCATTTTACCTTCGACATTTCACCTTACGACACTTCACATTTTTGCCATTTTACCTTCGACACTTCACATTTTTGCCATTTCACCTTACGACATTTCACCTTTGTAACTATTCACCTTATAGACATTTCACCTTCCGTCGTTTCACCTTTCCAAAATTTCCCAAGTCCGTTAACTTGTCATTGACCCTTCCGGTCACAGAATCCATTGACCAATGTCAAAGATTTCGACTATGGAACATCAAACCAATGTGAACTCCATTGGATGGTCGGTAAAAACAAGGTGACTTTACTGGTTTCGTCATTTTGGCGGCAGTTAGTGCCCGCACTACCTCGGCCATCAGTTTTTATCAATTTTTACCTAACCTGATTGAAATAATCCCACCCCACACATGTGTCATCCCTCTCAAACCAGTCTACTTCCTACTGGAAGGGCCCCTTTTGACTTTGGTCAATTGATTACAGTGACCAGAAGGGTCAATGCCAAGTTAATGGACTTGGGAAATTTTGAAAAGGTGAAACGTCGGAAGGTGAAATGTCCATAAGGTGAATAGTTACAAAGGTGAAATGTCAAAAGGTAAAACGTCGGAAAGGTGAAACGTCGTAAGGTGAAATGACGTAAGGTGAAATGTCCGAAAGGTGAAATGGAAAAGGTGAACTGACGGATCACCGCTGCCATCGACTACTCAATTACATGAAGGCTTTCTCCATTGCGCCCAAGATGGACGAGCTCAAAATTATTATTGAGCAGATTGCAGGCTTAGCATTTGTGGGGGACAAGACCCGGGTCAAGAAAATAGTGAGGTCAATTCCAATGGCGGGAATAAAAGTGGGGAGTTTTAAACATTTGGAGAGGACTTGGACGTTAATTTTTTTATTTTATTTTATTCATTTTTGTGTTCAACAAATTGTCAATGTTCTTCTCATGCTTCGCTAAATTAATTTTCAAATACGTGACTTGCGCACTGATAACTTTTAACCTGTTAATTTTTGGCGTAGCGGCAAAGCCCCAATGATGATTTAATTCATGATGTCTTTATTTAATTACGATCATACACATTTACAATTAATATCTAGAAACATGATTCATTTAACTAACAATGTAATTTAAATTTTTATATGTACTCCCCCTCATTTTTTTGAAAATGGAGTATGGACAATAATGAAAAAAAATTTTACATGAAATGCCCGCGAAATTTTAATTTAAAATTTGTAATTATTTATTTTAAGTCTTTTGTACAATATTTCTTCTTGAATAATTAGGGGATTAAAAGTTAAAACCGTCAAAGTAACAGAACAAAAAGAATAATCAAAAAAAATTAATTGTAGTTAAAAATAAACGTCCATTAAAATAATTAAGGAGTCGGGAGAAAAAAGGCAGCCATACAAGATGCCTCACAAATCCCAAATGCAGAATTACAAGCCACAACCGCAGCAGGAACTCCCGCCCCCATGGTGACGGTACCAAAAGTAAAACCAGCGGCGGAATAGCATGCTACGACAACAGCAGCACATCCCGCATAGCAAATTCCAGAAGCAGCAGGACCACCCATGGACACTGGCAAGTTGGTCAAACTGATGAGGAGGAAGAGAGTCAAAATAACTTTCATTTTTTCCATTGTGTCCAACTTTCAGCCTAATAATAAATTAGCATAAAAAAATAATTTAATTAATTCAATTCATTTTTAAATTTTATAAATTGTAAACGATAGAAAATTAATTTAAAAATTTGACTAATAAAAGAATTTATTTTTTATTTTTACTTACTATTTAGTTTTATGAACGTGATAAAAAATTTGGGGCTTCAGTTTTCTTTTGCTTACAAAATTAAAATATTTAAAATTCAGCTAAAGACAAAATAAATTGTCCGCAGTTTAATGACAACTAAATTTTTGAGCTGCTCCTCCTATTAGAGTCAATTTGGGAATGGAGTGGCACGCAATTAAATTTGTTCACTTTGAACAGGCATCCAAAAATATTCGTCCTTTTCTCAGTTCTTTTTCGTATTTTTTTGGTATTTTTCCCCATGAAAAAATATCACGCCCTCCCTTTCATAAAACCCACACTTGACATAAGAGCACAGAGAGGAAAAATTATAGTATCTCTGACTTGTTGACTTGTAGGTACTCTATATTGTAATATTTTAAATATTTATATCTCTAATGATAAATATTTTACCATTTTACCTCCAAATATTTACCCCCCCCCCCCTCGGCCATTCTAAAATCACGTGATATTTTAATATTTTATCTTGAAATAAAACCACACAAATAATATTTGTCAAATATTTAATGAATGAATCATTTAATTTAAATTAATTTTGAAAATGACACCATGTTTCAGAGAGACCACCACATGCACGTGGGGTCCTCGAATATGACATGGGTCATGGGAGAGTGGGTCAAAAATGGTTTTTTTTGGATGACGTCATTCATATTTCAGGAACGATTTTTTATGGAAAGTAAGTGGAATTGTTTAGTGAGTCATAAAATTAAAACAAAAAGAAATTAATTCAAATCTCCTTGGCCGTTACTTTCTATACTCTTGTAGTTTTCTTTTGGGGTTAACAAAATTTAAAATTACTCGAGGCAGTAATGGAATTAAATAAATTCAAATTGATTTTTGGCGCCATTTTGAGCCTAATTATTGTATTGAACAATTGCAATGGCGTCCAGTCACTCCAGTCATTGCCGCCACTGGATACAAAATTTTTTGCCCCTTTTGCACCCACTGCAATTCCGCACTCAAACTGTAAATGCAGACTTCATATAATTGACTATGGAAAGGCATGTGCTGCCAAGAGGTGTCCAGGGGAATGTGAGTCAATTTCCCCCTTTAATTCAAATTTTGTATATTTTCCATTTGCCATTATTGTGCCGTCTTGGTATTATTGACTGGACAATTTACAAATTGTAGAATGTACATGCCAAATGATTCCAGGGGCGCCGCGCCGGCGGTGGTCAATTATTAGTTTAAATTATGGAATGAGAGGCCATTTTAAAAGAGCGGGAATACTAATATTCGATTTGTTTGTCTAATTAAATTTAGATGAGTTGAGTCCGAAATGTTGTCAACTGAAGAATGATCATTGTTATCAAGTTTGTGACGACCTCGTGCACAAAAAGAGAAGTGGATGACGAATTTATGGTGAAGCGTGCATGTACAGTGGAGCGTCACGTGACATAATAGTTTGTCAATGGCGGATTTATTATGAGTCACAATTTTGATTTATTGTAAAAGGATCTGAATAAAGAATTTAAATAAAATTTGTATAATTAATAATTTGAGGTTTGAATTTATGCGCCATACAGATTTACTCAAGCCTGAAATTTAATTGTCTTAATTGGTCATTTAATTATGAGGACATTATTGGCAATAATGGCAGTGGCAGTATTTTTTAGACCGACTCATTTGTCCTTCCCAAATAAAGGCAAATTGCCAAAATACAACGACACTGACCAATCGAAATCTTCCCACAGGTAAAAAAATTAGTCGCAAGATTGACCAACGAGATTTTACCGCAGAAAATTTTACATAAAATTGTTCAAACTCTCATTGTACGTAGTGGCTAATTTTATGAATCCAAAAACAAAATTGTCAATTTTATTGTTCAAAATTTTATTGAACGGAATTAAAATTTTAAAAAAGTTAAATTTTAAATTAATTCGAAATATCCATTTGCATGTCAACAATGTCAATCAGTTTACGAACCGCTTGAGGTGGTAAAATTTGTCTAGAAAGCAAAATTAGAATAATTAAATAAATATTTAAAAATTAATAATAAAAATTGTACAAAATAATAGAAAAAATCCGCATCTCCCCTGGAACGTAAATGTGTTCACAATTCCTCAAAACTCCTTCAACCATCTTAGAGGCTACAAAAGATGGAGTCATGTGTGGTATCAAAAATGGATATTTCCTAGAATTTAAATATATTTACATTTTAATCTCAAATTAAAATCCCGTGATTAATTTTTAAACGTCTTAAAAAATTATTTCCAATCACAAATAATTATCCAGCCCAGGGACATTTACGTAAATTAATTTTATTTGTTACCCAGCTTTGACGTTGGCACTGGCGCTCAAATTAGTTAGAGTGTGGTGTGGATAGACCAGAGTAAATTTGACATCCGGTTTCTCTTTTAAATTTCTCAAATCTTCTTTAATTAACTCAATATACCCTTTCATAGCATGCTTGGATGCTATGTAGGAGGCGCCTAATTTGGCGTAGAAAAATCCAAAAACTGAACAAGTCTCAATCACGTGACCATGACCCTTTTCTATCATTGAGGGTAAACATTCTCTGAGTGTACAGGCATGAGATAGAGCGTTCACTTGGTAAACCTAAAAATTAATCAAATTAAAAATTAATATCAAGTAATAATTTTTAATTAAATTTTAATCATCAGTTTGTAAATCAAGAAAATATTTCAAACCTTTTCCACCACTTTGGGTGGAACATCCCACCCATTTTTAATTGGCCCAGAAATTCCCGCGTTGTTAACAAGCATTGTGACATTACCAATTTGTTGGCGGATCTAAAATAAAATGGCGGAAATAATTTCAAACTACTGAAAAAAAAACCCTGAACATTTGAGTTTACCGTTTCAGCTGTCAACTCAATTTGTTTTGAATCACTAACGTCCACTGTAAAACCATGTACATTTTTGACCCTCAGGGATTTAAATTTTTTGATCAAAATCTCATTGGCTTGTTCATCAATGTCCCAACTAATTATCGTTAAATTTTTTTCAAGTTTTCCTAATCTCAAACAAACCTCTCGTCCAATCCCATTAGCTCCGCCAGTGACCTTTCAAAATGATTTTTTTAAATAAAATTCAAGCTTTATTTATTTTCTTTATATTTAATTTTACCAAAATAATTTGTTTTTCTAAACTTTTGAATTGAGCGGGGAAAAATTGAGTGTAAACAAATTTGACAAGAATGTACAGGGTGTAGAGAAGTACGCCACACAATTTGAGAAAAAATTGGGTATACAATAATAATAATTGTAAGTGTACAGGGTGACTTTTTATTTTTTGAGGACTTTTCTCTTCAATCATTATTTACAATTTTAATCTATTTTGATAGAAAAAATAATCAATTTAAATAATACACAATTTTTACACGTTATAAAAATTTGTTTTTTAAAAAAATATTACATGTAAACATCTACAATCTACACAGTAGATGACCAGCTTCACAAAGACGAATCAAGCATTAGTTAAACTTGGTTGACTTTGAAATTGTACAATTTCTGAAGATTTTGTCAAAACTGTTAAATAGTTTGTTTTAAATTAATTACACTTGTTAAATTGTTTTGCAAAAATTATTTAAAAATTAATTTTACTATAAATAAGCTTAAAAGCAATACTAAATTGTGGGTTGTGAGTGTGAATAATTTTTAACGCCAATTTAAAATTTTACTATAGAAGCGCACCTTTAATGATTAACAAAAGGGGCTATGGTGTGTGTGTTGTGAGGAGAATGTTTTTTTAATATGAAATTTCCAAGAACTATTTAATTTAAATTGTAACACATGTCTGCCTAACAAACTTTACACATTGTCGTACAGTACCAGTACACGTTTTTGTGCAACAATTTTGTTGTAAGACGTTAAATTTTCCCTAAAATTCAACTTTAAGAGTCATTTGAGGACCCATAAGAAGTTACTTTCATGTCCACTTTGCCCTTACAGTCACAAAGAGGGCATTAAAGGTCACATGAGGGATGTCCACTCAAAAGAAAAATCCTTCATTTGTCATCACCGCCCAAAAAAAGTCAAGCCGTGCAAGAAATCAACTGTAGAGGAATTCAGTACAAAAGTTGGAAAATTATTTAAATGTCAATTAAAAAATTGTGCATTTGAAATAGAGGATGGACACCTCTTGGCGAGTCATTCACCTTTACCCTTTAGCCCCCATAAAAAATGACTGTCGTCACAAACCTCAATTAAATGCTACATTATGTACACTTGAATGCACTTGCGCACGTGCATGCTTCCAGAAAAACACTAAATTAAATTTTAATTGTGGCTAATTAATTGCCCTTTGTTGTCGGGCAAAATGTTAATTGCCATTGCAGAGCCAAATTAATTTTTATAAACTTTTTCATCTAAAGTCTAGAGCCAACTTGGATTTTGAAATACTTACCAATTAAATTAACCAATAATAGGACTAAAGCATAACAAACATGTCTGGATATTTAATTACCTCTTAATTATCCAATTAACTACATATCCCATAATCAACAATAGGATGAACACGGCAAGTTAAATGCAATCCTTTTTGATTGAACCATGTCCTAAATTCAAAATTGAAGGGTTTATGTCCAAAAGTACGGTGTGCGGCGACCCGTTGCCCGGGCCATTTAATTGACGTGCCGTACTTTTGAAACTAACCTTTTCAATTATTTTTAACTACATTTCCCACTTCCCATCAGTACTGTTCACTATAATTGAACGTTTTTTTTGTATAGGAAAAAAGTAATTGACATGGCCAATTTTGCAAATGGGATAATGTTATTTTGTACCATAGATTTTGTCGTTCTGCTCATAGATTTTGTCAGTCTGCTCATGAATTTTAATTAATCTGCGCATAGTTATTTTGCTCATAGATTTTGTCATCCTGTCCATGGATTTTGTCATGTTGCTCATAGATATTTTTGCCCATAGATTTTCCCATGCTGCCCATGGATTTTAATTAGCTTCCTCTAAAATTATTCATGCCCCAAATGCTAAATATTGCGAAAAACTGGTCTGTTACACGTAATTTCACCCCCGGTCAACCTAATAGAAAAAGGTTCATAATGGAACCGACATTATCCCCTGAGTTGCAAATAAAAGCTTTCAATTGGCAGTTGTCTGCAAATATTCATTCAAATAAAAGCCGAAAAATTCATTATGTCTCATCTCAAGGCTTCCCAAAAATTACTCTTGATGCTATCAAAAAAATATGAGACTTCTCGTCGGAATGCTACATGGGCCAGCTTTGAAGATTTTCAAAAGACTGAATTTCAAATTTGGAAAATTGTCTACTTCTCAGAAAATTGGCGGGATTCCTGTTGTACTTGTCCTGTTTTTCAAAAGGAGTACATTTGCTTCGTGTAATATATTGATTTAATTCAAGAGTAGGTTGTCAATTCTTTTTGAAATTTTTTGAAATTAATTTTTAAACTAATCATAGGTGTTGGGTATTATAATGAATTTTTTTGGTTTTAATGTTTTCATAAAAATTAAATGATTAGATGCACAATTAAAAAATTAAATAAACTACTTGTGCATAAAGTTTAATATTCATACCCTGATGTGAGTACATTGCTGGTCCAACAATGAATTTCTTCTAATTTATTTATATTTATTTTGTCTATGAGCTCACTAATTAAATCTACGAGCAAGTTAACTAAATTTATGGGCATGATGACAAAATCTATGGGCTGCAATAATTAACACCCTTTTGCAATTTGACCTCAGCTAATTCACATTAAATTGTTATGATGCTGGGTATTTAAATTGTTGCCAAAACTCCCAAGATCATTAAACGATTAATAAATTATTATTTCTACAATTTTCTTTCTTTTGCAAAGGTCAACCTGGCAATTTTCAAATGTGACAAGTACTATAATTAAGGTAAAAAAAATGTCAAAACATGTTGGAATGCTGACTCTCAACTATAATTGGAAGGTCTGTCATTATTTGCGAATAATTATCGAGAATATTCACATACCAAGGGTATCTATTAATGTTTATGTTGATAGGCAACTAAAGTGCCAAAAACCGTAAATGTTTAATTATAATCATAATTGTCGTCAAAGTTGACTAGTTGTTGATATTTTGTCAACAATTGTGCCAAATATTTCAGAATAGTTATAGTTAGTTAAAATTGTTCATTTCAACGACCCCATTTTATTTTCCCACAAAAAACCAGTTCATCAAAAATTTTGACAAAAGTCGTTCAACTGGTGCAAAATTTCTAATATTGCAAAAAAAAACGTTTTTGCGAAATTTAAAATGGCTCCCAATATTTTTTCTAGATTGAAAATAATGAAATATTTTAAATTAGCAAAAATTTTGTCATTATTTTGGATATTCCCATTTGCCCTTGTGACATGTGTACCCTCGACCTCACAAAATAGATTGACCTCTCATTCATTATCAAGTTGTCAACTCGTCGGTCAATTCTCTTTAGTGAGGTCACATCATGTAAAAATAGAAATTGAATCGCAATTAAATTTACAAAATTTAATTAATTTGAAAAATCTTCATTCAGAATATTGCGCCATTTCTATTAATTCAAAATATTATCAAAATTATCAAATAAACAAAGCCAGACATCGCCATTGTCGTGTGCATGTCGGAACATGTTTAGAATTTTCAGAATATTTTAAATATTCCCAAACACTCCCATCTCAATTACAGATTTTCAGTTCAAATGAAATGTTCCAATTTAGACAAAAAGCCCGGCAAAATTTAAACGACCAACAAGAAGAATTTCACACAAGTACTAATTTAAATTCAATCATGTCAAATAAAAATTTATATTATTTTATTGGCGCTAAAATTCAAATCGAAAATCTCTTCCAATTGGATGACTATTTCATTCAAAAACTTGGACTCAAATTTGGACTGGACATTGACACGGGCGCCATTTTTACAAACGAAGAAACCAAAATTAATTTCAAGTGGCGCGATTACACAAACAAAAATCAAAAAAGAGAATCCGCGCCACAATTCAAAATAATGGACAGTATAAGAAATCACTACGTTCGCTTCGGGATATTTTTAGTCCGCCATCATTTCATGAACTACACCATAGAGACCCCACAGGGGGCGCAAGAAAGAGCCATGGGTCTGGCCTTCAATATAATCGCGGCAGCTTCAAAAGCCTACAATTTTACTACTAAACTACATGGCTACCATCTCAACACTAAATCCCTAGGCAATGGGACATGGACAGGTCATTTGGGGGCGTTGACCTCAAACACAATTGACATCTTAGCCTACACGGCCCTTCCATTTGGGAGTGGAGTGGACGTGGATATTATGACTCACGCCTATTTTTCTGCTGTCGACTTTCTCCTGGCGCGACCCACAGCCGCGCATGTCAAATGGACTACTTTTTACGCCGCCTTTACTTGGCAAGTCTGGGCAACGACCGTGATGACCTTATTTGGTTTGACCTTTTTTCTCCAATTTCATCGTCAAATGTGGCGCACATTCATTTCAAATGATTGGAGAGTTGATTTTCAAAGAGATACATTTTTGTTGATATTGGCGCCATTGTTGGCGCAGAGCATGAAAATTCGCGGGAAATTGGGGTGGCTAGTTCTTGTGTGGGTTTTTGCTTCTTTTGTCTTGGGCTTGTACTACAATTCGGATTTACTTTCACTCATTACAATCCCAGAGAAAGAGAAAGTCCCACAAACTTTCGATGAGTTGGCTGCGCGCCAAGATATTCACGTGACCTTGATGTACTTCCCCGGGAATCCGTGTGACGTCTTCTTTAAGGAGACTCAGGTCCCCGTTTTTGCTGCTCTGCAAAAAAGAATTGAGAGAATTAAGAATCCTTTGGAATGCATAAAAAATGTGGTAAACTAATTAAATTTAAATATTAGCGTGCAAATTAAATTCAAAAATAATTTTTGTACAGATAACAAGCAAGACATTGACAATTTGTATTGGTTGGCACACAATAATGACGCCCATGGCAGCCAATCTACTGACAATTCATAGGGACGTCAACGCCATCTTGTGGTCAAAAGACTACGCCTTCGCATCACCCGTGCTGGGCTCTCTACAAAAAAATTCAAAGTGGTCAGCTGCATGGGGAGAGGTCACTGGTCGAATGAGGGATACAGGTCACATTCAAAAATGGATGAAAGATGTCACTTCCCATGTACAGGGTGTTTCTATCGCCAATGTTAAACGTGCCGCGGCTGAAACTGATCCATCGCAGGATATAGACAGGGAATTGACACATCATTTATATGATTTGTTGCAATTGGATGATGATGGATCGTCCAAACCATTTGGGTTAACTTTGTTGTTGTCCCCGTTTCTTATTTTGGGCCTAGGGGGCGTTGTGGGTCTTTTTTGTTTTTTGGGGGAAAATTGTCCGTTCATCAAAGACAATTTGAGGGTCATTTGGGTCAATGTGTTTAAATTGGGGGAGCGGAAGGAACATGACGATTTGAAATTGGTCAAGTGGTCCAGGTGAACAAAGTAAAAAAAACCGGTATGAATGAGGTTATGACCTAATTTATTGTGTAGTAATGTGTAGAAAATGAACGTTAATATTAGTTAACTTTAATTAAAAATTAATAATAGTTTAGCAAAAAAATATTTTGTGAAAAAGTTGCTAAATGAATTTTCTTGTTGGTTAAATAATTTAATTTAATTTAAGGTGTTGTGTTGTGTTGTGAAAATTGTATTTAATGAATTGAGTTGAAATAAATTGCATTTAAAAGGACAATTAAAAATCCCTTTTTATTTTTTGTGAATAATTTTCTTTTTATAAAATTGCAAAAAATTCAAAGCCCAAGGTGCAATAGCATAAATTATGTAATGTCGACTTTTTTTTAATTGAGTTTTACCTTTACCGTCGTCCGTTAATTAAAATATTGAGCTGAGTCACTCGCTCTGTCTTATTGGCCACCTTTAAAATTTTTGTTATTTTTTTTAAATAATAAAAACAATTTTCATGTTTTCATCAGCCAAATGAATTGTTTTTTATTTAAAAATGTGTAAAAATAAACAATATATTGTTTATACAAAATTGTGCCAAAAATGTAAGAGTTTTAATTAAAAGGGCGGGAAAACTTTACATAAAATTTTATATTTTCTCAATTAACTTTTTTACCCACTACCCACTCGCTCCACCTTTAAAAATTTAATTGAATTTTTGTTCATTAGCTCTTTTAGTTCATCTCTTGAAGAATCACGTAAAAGTTTTGCAAGTTTAAGATTCGCAAAAAAGAAAATTGGGCATTTTACATTGTAATACGTGTCACTAGTGACAGCCAGCTGGCTCAAATTAAATCTGCGGCAAATTTAAATAGACTCATTTCAATTCATTTTAATTTTTTTGAAAAGCGTCAAATGTCACCAGCCACTTTGGCGCCATTTTCGTGGCACAATTTAAATTGTTTAACTTGACCAACGTGAGAATTAAAATTTAAAAATTCCTTTCGTCAGCAGAAACAATTAAATCGTCAGTAAATACTTTCATCAGTAAAAATAATATAAACATCAGTAAAAATAATTTCAACATCAATAAATTTAATTGAAATAACGGTATTTAACTCGAAATTACTAAAGGAGACAAGTGTGAAAATTAGTAAATTACACAAGGGTAAAAATGGGCACCCAAAAAATAGTTCATAAAAATTAAAAAAAATATTAATTTCTTGGAGAGTCATGTCACTTTTGAGCCCTCGTGGTCCATCTCTTTATAATTATTACCCACATGCCTAAAAAGTATATATATTTTAGGTTTCACAAGTGCAAAAACAAAACCGACAATCAATTGGTACATTGCAGACTACCGCAAAGTTGACGGGTATAAATGACCCATTCATTTAAAATGTCCACACCTGTCCCAACAATTAAACATAATTTTGAGAGACTTGAAAATGGTAACTACAACTCGGTGACATTTAATTATGAAACCTATTTAGTCAGCCCAGTTACTTTTTCGTTTGTAAAAAGCTTAAATATTTAAAAGAATAGACAAACTGAATTTTAAGACTGTAAAACATTTGTCTATGTAATACAGTATTACTAATACTCATAAAACGGGATTCATTAAAACTAAAAGGCTTCAGGATTAATTTATTTCACGCAAAAATGTCAATTTTTTAATTTGCGACAATTATTTAAATTTAGTGAGAATTTGTAGTAATTTTACCGACGATCAATTAATTTTACTGACGAATTATTATTTTTACTGACGATCGCATTAAAAATACTGCCAATTCTATTAAAAATACTGACACCAGAATAGGCAGCCAAAAATAAATGCTTCAAAAATTGATAACCACATCCCAAAATGCTCAGCAAGGACGCCCTCTACGTTTTTGGTGGGCTAGTAAATTTTGGCCATGCTTTAGGTTTCAATCCATACTATTTTTCCCGCCAAAGTGGTACCTTCAAATTTAATTCAGGACTTCGCTACTCCATTCAATACGCTCTTGGCTTGTTTGTTATTCTTCTCTACCAAGGATTTCTCATGGTGCGAACATTCCATAAATTTGGAGATGAAAAAGCGCACATGGTGGTCAAAATAAATTTATTGTACGTGACAGTGCTCTCTATCCAAGTCAATTTTAATCATTGGATCACAATTAAATATTATGGCCATCATCACCATGTCATCAACGCCTTTCTTGACACTTCTTTCAGATTAAACCGTAAGAAATATTTTAACATCAAGGTCAAGGACCTTAAAAATTTGACCTTTTTCCTTGTAGGGGTTCTGAGACTGCCTTTGAAGGATAAGGAAGGGCGGATTGGGAGCTATTTTCGGGTCATCGTCATTTTATTCATGTTCATCTGCACAGTGAGAGCTATTGGAGTATTCACCAGACCGCAGTCACTGGAATTGCTGACTTCCCTCGCAGATGACCCGAGGTCAATTCCAGTGGGCATTAAACTATTTTTGGCTTTGATTCACTTGTATATGCCATTATTTTCAGGGTTGTTTTTGATCATGTACAATTTTACCATTTTCGCTTATGTCAGTTCCTTCATTCCCATTTTAAAAAAATGTAGGGTCAGAGGTCAATCCTTGGGCAAGTCTCAGTCAATTTTGTTGTACTGCTACCACAATTTGGGGGCCCTTCAATCTCAATTTGATTCTGTGTTCTCTGCCTTCCCTCTCGGGATACAAGTGTACTATGTTATGGCAGCCATCATGAACTTTTTTATTTTTGGGGTCACGGGAAGGGTCAGGCATTTAATTTTGGGGGCGGGTGCTTCTGGAGTGTTACTTGTATTGTTTAGCCGCCTAGCGGATTTACATGCAGCTTCAGTTGAAATGTTGGCCAGTTGGAATGTTCCGGTAAAGTCGAGATGGTTCCGTACGTTTCTTGGCTCTTGTCGCCCTCTAGATGTCAAAGTTGGCAATTTTTTTGTGGTGGATAAAGGTCTTGTATTAACGATAATTGTGATCATTGTCGAAAATTCTATTAGTCTTATTTTGGCGCATCGTGACTAAAGTTATGAATTTTCATAGAAAACCCATCAAATTCGCTAATTTTTTTGCACATTTTTGCACACATAAACAAATTTAGCTTTATTTTTATTGTAGAAATATTTAAAAGACATTTAAAAAATGTGAATAGACATATTGTTTAAATTTAAATTGTGATAATTAAATGGCAGTAAAATAATTTAATTAACTGGAGTGGTAGTACTCAAAATAAGCGCCATGTTCTCTCCTGGTTTGTCACATGACTCAGTTTGAGGTTGAGATGAACAAATGAGATGGGACTCTAATTCAATATTTTGGGATTCATTTTGCAAGTTTAAATCTTGTATAAAAAGTTGAACTCCTCCCATGGGCAAAAGAAAGATGACACTGGCGCCCCCTTCACGAATGAAGAGAGTTAAAATGATTTCAATAATTTGCCACCATAATTTTGAATTATGTGTACTCGTCTCTATTGCCACCCCCATTATTATTAATGACTCGATTGTCACTGATATGAAACAAATGGCGGCAAATCCTCTCCATATTTTGAGACTTTTGATGTGTTTCTACAATTTAAATTTAATAATTTTAATTAATAGTCACGTGGTTTTAAAATTTAAATATCCCGCCTTTTCTTTTATTTTACCTTTTTACATCCAATGAGGAGGAGGGCAGCAAATAAATCGGAGATGGTGATGAAAATGATGGTACACAATAAATATGGCACGACTGTACAAAAAAATAAATCATTATTTAATTAATTATTAATTAAAATATTAATTAAAATTATTTAAACTTACAGTAATCACCACCACCACGACTCATAATGGGCCATTTTGTATTTGGCATGGAATTTCGAACAAGATACGTGAAAATGAAGGCAGGACCAATTGGCAAAAAAATTGCAACTGGGAATGTCAAAAGGAGTAAACCCATGGCCAAGAAATCCTTGAAAATAAAATAATTATTTAATTAGTATTTAAAATTGTAATTAAATGGGTGGTATTTTTGGCGTCAGTATTTTAATTGAGCCGGGCAGTAAAAATATTACATCGTCAGTAAAATAATTCTTGCGTCAGTAAAAATATTGCATCGTCAGTAAAAAAAATTTTGTGTCAGTAAAAATATTGCATCGTCAGTAAAAAAATCCTTCTGTCAGTAAAATATTTTTTGGCGAGGAAATTACTCATTCTGTCAGTAAAACTTTTTGGTGAGGAGAAAAATGCATTTCATGGTTCATT
>JAQIVZ010003369.1:0-14434 GCA_034700945.1 Arrhopalites spinosus
AAATGCATGTCACCAAAAAGGGTACAATTGGAGGCTACCTTGAATTGATCTTGCCCTAACAACTCCCCTATTTATAATAAAAACTTTTATTTTTGGGCATTAACTACATGGGCACCAACTACATGGGCACTAACTACATGTAGGTCTTAGGATCTGCAATCCAACCATAAAATGTATATTATTCAAAGGTTGTATTTTTTCATACTTAATTGAAACTTATCAATGACCTATTTAAATGATTAATTCAAAACAAAATGACTTACTCTCCCATCAGTTCCAACATATTTTTAAACGAATCTAGAAATTGAGGTCGACTGATCAACTCAGTTTGAATGATAAACATCACTAGAGTGTAAATTCGTTCCCTGTCTGCTTCTACACAGGAAAAGAAATACAACAGAAGAAAAGATTAATTATTTTGACTCTACAATCGTTGTTCTTCGTGTAATATTTTTTCTCCAGATATAAATTATGTACGTTTGTCAAACATTGTTTAATGTAGTAATTATTTTTTACCACTTCGATCCATAGCCTTGTTCAAGACTGACGTGAGCATATCCACCATAAATCGTTCAGGAATCTTGAGCTCTTTAATTTCTTCAGAAGCTTCATTTTCGGATTTTCCCCCAATGAACTCTTCTACAATTTCTTCTACTTTTTTAATAATTCCCTCCTTAGTTGGTCCCTAAATTTTAATTTTAATTAGAAGTCATGTAGTTTAGAATTAAAACATAATTTACATAATGTATACAATCTGAATAGTTGAAGATCCCACTATTCTCACAGCATACTTGTAATCATGTCCAGTCAACAAACAAACAAGAAAAGGGAAACAAATTTAATTAAAATAAATACCTTCTCCTTTTTAGGCTTTGCCTTTTCAATAGTTTTTGTAGGAGCCAAAAGTGGGGTTTCCTTAGGTAGTACAGGGATAGCTGCAGGTGGTAAAATTTCATTGCTAGAATTTTTCAAATTCGGTATATAAATTGGACCAACAGGAAACATCTTCATCTGCGGGGGTCGCAGAGACAATTCATCTTTGACAATCGGCATGGTAGCTGTCATTGCAGGAACAGGTGGCATTTGAGGCAAATGATTTCCACCTTGTTTCAAGAACCGTGGAGCAACTGCAGCTTTTTCATAGCCGTTGTGCACTGAATTATTTTGATTATTCCTGTTTTGATGCATATGTTGACCGTGGTGATCTTGTTGCTGGTTCTGGTAGTGATTCATCTTATTATTTTTCATTTGAGGATAGAATGATCCATTATTTTGCATATTGTTTTGCATATTGTTGTAGTTTCTCATCCCTCCAGTGGGTCGATAGTTATTCATTGGATTATGGTGATGATACCCATTGGTTTCAATACCCATAGGTTTTTCTCCAGGTGTAATTACACCTGGTCCAGTTCCTAAGCTTGTTATAGCCAGTGGGACTGGTGCAAAGACTTCTTCCATCCCAGTGCGATTCTTTTTAGTTCCGAATCTACTGTTTCGGGCTCTTGGATCTAGTAGAGACAAAGTTGGAAAATCAAATTTCAAGAAAATTACATAAAGGTTGCTTTTAAATTGACAAAACGTCAACAAGGTAAATTTAAGTCCTACACTTACCGAACGGCAAGCGTCCTAACATTTCGTTAGCTTGATTTGGGATGTCTCTACAAAAAAGCAAACAAAAAATATACAATGTAAATATATCCCACAATTAGTTTAGACTTTTGTAGATAGTTTTTTGTCCATTCATGACTTACGGATATCCGAGTTCATCTTTCGCTTCTCTATGAATTTCATCAATTAGCTTGGGACTTTCTTTTATGGAAGTACTCTGTCGTGCAAGCCAATGATTTCCTCGAAGCTCCAAAACGTCTTGCAGCATGAACTGAAACAAAAATCATAGTTATCACAAAATGTGACTAAATGATCCATTTTAATTTCATTTAAAAAAACTGTCCACTGGCAAAAAGATTTTCTTTTACATTAGCCTCTATGACCTACAAATACTCGACTGTACTTTGAATAAAATGTGACTTACCCGGATTCTTGATGGAATTTTGTCATTTTGGGAAAGTTCTTTCATCCGCGCAAAATACTATATAGGGTGGATACAGAAAAAAAAAACATTTATTATCTCTTCGTACATTTACTTGTTACGATAATTTGGTCTAATCAAATTATCAACAAAAATATGCAGAGCATAATGTATATCTAACCTGATCCATCAAGTATTTGCCTTTGTCATTGTCCAACAAATGTCCACAAGTTCTCATTATCTGACAGAGGCATTCAAGGTCTTCCGCCTTCGTCTTCTTGACCAACTCCTCGCAACATTTATGGAGGATTGAGTGTGTGAGCATCTCCAACTTACCGAGCTCTCCAATAAACTGGCAAATTAAAAAAAACATGAGAGCCTTTTCCACATTTGAAATGGTACGTTGTAAGTTCACCATCCTACTCGATGAAAAATAACTTTATCTGCTAATGAGTAGAGAAAAACAAACTTACTTTGATGTTACCGAGCATTTTACGTTTCGCAAGCTGTTTTTCCTCTTCCTCTTCAGGTGTGAGGCCTTCAGTTCTATGATCAAAGACGGCAGATGCCCGAGCTCTATTTTCGTATTCATCTCGACACTTATTTAGGAGTAGTCGACGGAAAGTAGTTGTGTAATCTGGGTTTGGATATAATAAATGAAATTACGTGATACTTTTTGATTCTTTTTTTTTTGAAATAATTTTCAAATTTGAAACGAGCACATACCTGGGTTTGGAGGATCAAAGTTGGGAACTTTCTTTGACAGTTTCTTACATAGTTGTGCGTACATACATACGTATTTGGGTTCTTGTAGAGCTTTTTCGAAGATCTAAAATATTGTAATATAATTTTTTATTTATTTAACATTACGATGAATAATTAACGATGAGTCTACTACGTTACATTTGTCGAATGTGATACACGACATGTTTGTTATAAATGTAGTAATAATTTGCTCTCCACTGCGAAATATTTCCGTTTCTCATGAAGGGTACAGAGACAAGAGCTTTCTTTCATTTTGCGTATGTAACTTGTACTTTATATGCAATAATAAATTAAACAATAAAAAAAATTAAATCTGATAGTTAACCTAGTTAAGCTATTAAAAGATTCTATGGTGTGTTTTTTTGTTTGAACATTATGATGAATCATATTATAGTGTCTGATGTGAAATTATAAAGTACGATGAGTGTACTACATTACATACATTTTCTTTGTCTATGTACTTTGATTTGTTTGTTTGCAAGAAATGCAAAGTTTTTTTTTCCTTTTGAAATTGATAGCACAATCAAATCATTTTTTTTATTTTGTAGAAAAAAATAAATTCAACATACCAAGAGTATGACGCCCTTGAGGAGGACTTGAGAGTCTAGTCCAATGCGGATCAATTCATCGCTCAACTGTATACGGAAAAGGGCACAAAAAAATTGATGAGACTAGTGTAATGATGACGTATTGTGAAATCATACTAATAACTGTTCGGTTTATTATTGAAAAATATGCAAATGTCAGTCATTAAATCACTTGCCTTATCGAAAGTCTGGGGAGTAAGTTTATTGAGAATACCGCGAACCTAAAAACATAAATTAAAATATATTATTATGACTACATGCTCTTGTTCTACATGTATACTAATTTTAACTAATGTTTGTGCAAGACAAAAAAAAATTGTAAACAGTGCGCAGTATACAGAGATGAGTAGAAAAATGCTCTTACTTTTCTGAACTTGACATCATCGCTATTTTCTGGAAGTGCATCTCGTTTACTAGCAGAAGGCGGAATCCATCTAAAATAGACATATTATGAACAAGTATGTACTACGAGCACACTATAAATTTATTTGTTATATTATGTATGTACAAATGGACATGATAATTTTCATTCACTTTTAAAATATTACAAAAAATTATTATCACTTACCTATATGTATTGGATCGGGAACTTATTTCGTCCCTGTATTGTATCAACATTAATCACAAATTTGATTAAACAATTAAACGTTAAAAATTAAAACACGTCAAAGTATATGGCGTCACAAAGTCCAAAGTCACATGAACTCTAACGAACTGAAAGGAGTTTAAAACAGCACACCACTAAAATAACTAAGACGCTGGTTGTTGTATATCCTTGTATTATATGAACCGTTCTAACAGAAATTTAGTATTGCGACAATGTATGATTTTAAAATGACACAATATTGGCTTACACGAAACTTCACAAAATTAAGGACACTTTGTATCAAACACAATATTTTTGTAAATTCTGAGGCCTTCAACTAATTTTAGAAAACTTTAAAAAGTATTGTTTAAAATTATTTTTAAACAATTTTAGTTGATAAAAGTGACACTAAAAATAATCTGCAAATATACAAAAACTTTTTTTTTAGAAATACATAGAAAAGAGTATCAAGTGTCAAATAATATATTTTTTTTTAGAAATTTTAGTACAATTACTCTTCTAAAATAATATTTTCAAAAAGGTGTTCCTATTTTCGTAGGAGTTTTTCTGTCTAAAATGAATGGGTCAAAAATCTCCAAATTGAAAGGAGATGACTTTTTTGGACGGATTTGAGCCGTTTCAAAAGAAAAAAAAAGTATCTCAGTTGTTGGGACGTAGACCCTAACGTAGGATAGTATGCTGTCAAGTAAAATAATTCTAGAACGGCTGATCAAAAAAAAAATCACACTAAAGTATGATGCGGTTGTAGAGATAGGAAAAGTATACGCTCTATGACCTGAGCCCGGGGTCAAAGGCTCTTTAACGTACACAGGTAAAAAATTTAAATTATTTTTGCAAATTTTTTAAATGAAAATGACTAGTCAGAAAAAAATAGGATTTTTTTAGCTGGTGGCTAATGATTAAGATAATTCCTAATTTTTTGAATAAAATATTCTTTACAAATTATTCATGGCAATTTGCAAATGTAACCACATCAGGTTAGTCAAATTTTGCTATTTGAATTTTAACTGATAGTACTCTTTTCTATGTGTTCTGTTGAGTCACTGAGAGTAGTACAAAGACAAAAAAAAAGTCGAAAAACTAAATTTTGAAACATTAATTCCTAGAAAACTACAACACTAACAGAGTTGAAATCTTCAAAACAGCTTGATAAATTGTACGAAATTTGTGTTAAAAATACAATAGTGCCCACAATATCGCGTTTGTTTCTTGTACTCTTTCAGAACGGTTCATATAGACTAGAGTTATACTCTGTGTATCTATTATTCACAATTGTGGAAGAATAATTTGGAGGAGAGAAAGAATTATTAAATTAAGTTTAAATAGAACAAAAAAAAACTAGGAAGAAATAAACCAGCAACCAACGTTACTCTCAACTTTGAATGAACTCTCTCTCTCTCTGACTAATCCTGACTATAAGGAAACCTGACTCACTCTCTCGCTCTGATGAGTATCAAATTTGCATATATAATAATATAATATTAGAATAAATAAAATGGACACAACATACCTGCCTCCTAAAACACGAGAAGCACCCCCTTGAACTACCGAGCCTTCCGTTGTTGTTTTATGGGAAGCAAATTTAATAAAATTAGATGCGGGGATGTTAAAGGGTATAGTCGCCAGGTCACCACAGGTTAATATACTTTACGAAGAAAATAAAAATGTCACAATAATGTTCAAAGCAAGCTCACACTTCCTTTAGCTTGTACTATTTTTGGGGGGGCACAGATGACGATGCACGGACTATTTCAGCGTCAAACTCGTCAATTAAATACAATATAACGACAGTTAAATAAAAAGTTAACAATTTTTTTCTGAATATGCAACTTCTTTTTCAGTCGGGTTTAATGGCCGAGTACCCACACCGCGCAAGCGTATTCTAGACTGGCGGCGGCTGGCCAAATCTCTTTAACAGGACGAAATTTGAATTCGAGAAAAAAAGTGGAAAAGCGAGGGACGCCGGTAGAAATTCGTCAAAAATTATTTTAATAATATTTTAATGCACCTTTGCCTTCAAAAGGCCATCAATCTGACTGTTAATTTGTGACCAAGAATCCTCTCTTTGTAATTTACATCTTTTTTGTTTGGTTCGTCCAAGGGATATTTTCCCTTACAAATAACGACTTTTTCTAAAAAAAACGTTCTCATTTTTTAATTGTGTGTCAAATTACGAGACTTCGGACCATGTAAAAACTCTGTTCGTGTTAAAAACATGAAAGTTATGATGCCTTCAACGGATACAAGTGCTCAACCCAACCCCGTGTCCAATGTACTCGTCGGAACGGGGGAACTTTGGGGTCCTTATCGAGACATTCAAGATTTAATTGAAAGGGCAGTTACGGATGCAACTCCACAAAACTTTACAGAGTTGGAAGAAACTCTAAAATTACACAAACCTGACTTTATTAATCTCCTGTCAACCAAGGTATTACATTTACATTAAGATTCGTTGAAATAGCTTGAGGACTTGACAAGATTGTGAGAGATGATTAATTTTGTGACTTTTCTGTCATTTTTATTAATTTTAGCCCCGTTCACCCGCTGACAGAGATGAGCTTAAAAAGGGAGCAACTGAAGGGATTTATCTTCGTGGTCATGAGTCCAAAAAGGTTTTACAAGCCTCTATTATTCATGAGTCCATCATCATGTCTGACATGTTTGAGATTAATGAATTTCAAGCCTTGGATCTCCTCACCATTTGTAAGCAGCATATAATTCTTCATTCTTAAAACTATAACGAATTAAAAAAATTACAAGTGACATATAAAATTGTTATTCATTTTGTTGTGTTTGTAGCTGAAATAGAACAAGAATGTCATCCTGGTTGGGGTCGTGGTCTTCTTGCTGTCTACATGTTTTATGAAGGACGGGCTGCATTAGTTAGTTCATTTGTATCCCTGTTACAAGCCATTCCAGGTTCTACTTGGTCATCAAGAGTTCCTCGTAAAGTTGTCGATTTATTTCAAAATTTTCTCAATCAAGTCTTTCAAGAGGATATGATTGATCGCATTTTGGGTATGTCATAATTCTCAAATTTATTTGTCACTTATTCTGTGGTGTAAAATAATGGTAATAATTCTTTTAATTGAAATAATTTACATGTTGTAGGACTTCTTTCTAAACACAAAGTAAAACCACAAATAGAAATGTTGGATTCTAATTTGGCACTTGGAGATTGGAGACATCGTGTCAATGTTATTGGATTCATTGAAAAGATACGAGAGGGTCTAGCACAAATTATATTTTGTTGGTCAGCCCAACATGGGCTTGCTTGGAAGGATGCCCTAAGGTACTGTCTACTAATCTGTCAATGAGTGTAGTAAAATTAAAGTGAAAAGTACTTTAAAATACTATTAATGTACATTTATTCAAGGCAATGTTGGATTGGACTTGTAAGATTTTAGAGCCTTGCATTTATTATGAAAAGAGACTGTATCGATTACATAGTGATTTTTTTTGTTATTATGACAGAATATTGGAGTATTTGAAAACTAATCTTGTGCTGACGGATGAATTTGAACTGGAAAAAGAAGATGTACTTTTAATTACCAGCCTTTTGTATGCCATCGACTACAGCTCATCTTCTACATCTTCTCCAAATCGTACCTTTGCCGTTGAGATGAAGAAATATTGTACTGAGAATGATTTTTCAAATGGATTTCAATGTGTTGAAATATTAGACCTACTCAAATTAACGTATTTTACAAATACGTACAAGTTAATCAATGAGACTCACATTACATCCGTCCAAAATGTACCATCCTATCAACTTGACCCTCTCCTAGCAGACATTAATGAAGAGGATGATTTTGAATTTAGAAAAGATTTATTCAACTTTTTAAGATCATTTTTATTCACTAAACGTGATTTATTTGCGGAAGAGGAACATATTTATCGACGCTATCATCTTTTTTTCACTGACTTTATTACTTATCTACCCTTAAAAGTCAAAGACCTCAAGAATCGATGTGAAGATGCTGCCAAAACAGTTCACCTTTATAACGAACAAGGTCTTGTTCAACCTCCAAATCTTCCTCAAGACTATGAAAATTTCCTGGAATGCATGTCACTATTTTACACTGAGGATCGTTTCACCCTTTCAAGTGACTATTTTAGTAATGAAATTCCATTAGCTTATCTAAATAAATTAGTTCGTTCAGCCACTGTAGACTATCCTTTCATGTTCATTCACAATGTTAAGATGTTGACGGGTCTTGCAAAGGGATGTCCTGCTGGTGTGTTCAATATGCTTAAAATGAATGGGCATTATTTGTCTTTGGAACATTTCTTTGATTCTATTATCAAGTATCTTGCCAGCTTTGGGAATCAAGTTAATTTTAATGGCCCATCCCTGTACACGAGTGATACGTATCAACGAGTTGTTTTGGACTCTATGAAAATGACAGTCAATCCTGCTGAAATTCAAGGAATTTGTGTCTATTTAGACATGATTGAAGCTTTATGTCAAAATTCAGATGCTGTCAAATTCTACTTTACAACTACTAAATCTCAATGGCTCAAAGTTGCTGTCACTGCCGCAAAAGTTCGCTCTATACCAAGAGAAATTCGCTCAAAAATGCTCAATGCTGCAGCTGCCATGATTTCAAAAGATCAAATCGGAGTTGAAACATCAATGAATTTGTGGGAAATGTTTTACAGTACAAGACTAATTGATTATGGTAGTGGAGACCTGAGAGTAAGTTGTCAAACTAAATAATTTATGAATTGTACAACGTTTTTTTTTGTTAAAAAATATTAAAATATATACTAATATATTCATGGAGACACATTCATGTGTGTAGCAATTCTAATGGTACACATATTTTATTTTTTCCAACATTTATTAGGATGAACTGGAAGATAAAGAAGCAAGATTGGAATCATATTCTCTTACCATTGGGTTACTTAAATTAATAAACTCTCTCATCGAGGCAAGATTTTCTGTACAAGATGTTTCACCGTTGGAAATTAATTTAAATTCTCAAATCGACAATGGTGTTTTACAACCATATGTTTCCTTTGTTCGGGATGCTGTCCTTTTAAAAGTTGGCTATCGTTCTTACAAGTCTATTGTTGAGCGTTGGGAATTGGCAACCTTGGCTCTCGGAATAGTTTCTAAATTATTAGACTATGTTCCTACGTTTATGCTTCAAATGCTGTCTGACTCTCCCCTTCATCGAATGGTATGATGCAATGTCTATTCAACATTTAGAAATAGAGAAATAAAAGTACATTGAAAACCCAGAGATTGCCACACTTGAAACTAAATATTACATGTATATAATTCTTTTGTTTTTAGTGTCTTGGTGCATTAGTAGATTGTATGAGACTCAAGGAAATGTCTGTTGGATGGGCACCCCACGTTGACAAGTGTAGTCTTCAGTGTTTATCTCTCATTCAACGTGTTCTTCAACGACAACATGCCTTTTTATTCCGCAGGGAATTATCCTCTGGAAAGGTAATTACTACTTATTCATCAAGTATCCTTACGTTTAATTTAAGTATGCTACTTTCATTCACTAAATTGCATTCTTTTGTTAATTATTGTAATTATTTTGAATTTGAATTAAACAGCAAGGCACTGTCGTCGTGGGTCTTCATCAACTCATTATGAAAGTTCTTCCGGATAGTGGCAGGCCTGATTATTTACTGGCCGTTGTAAAGTAAGTTTACTATTTTCTTTTATATTCAATTGCATAGTAGTAAATACTACTAATTACTCACAGGAATTAATATTAGTATTGTGAGTTTATTAGTAGTAATTTCTAGTGAATGATTTCTTTGTAGTTTCTTATTTATTCATGAAGTAATACTTAATTTTCATTTGTTTATTTTTTTGTAGATTTATTGATCTAATGTACCCAGATACACATCGACATTTAGCTCTAGATATTTTGTCAATGATAATTTCGGGTCATGGCGAAACAGATTCACATGTTTACGCTGCTATTATTTCTGAACCAACTGTGGCTGCTATTCTTCGACAAACTTTGTGTGAACTACTCGATGATCCAGATACAAATGAAGATGACAAGAAATTGATATTGAAACTCATGCGTTCTAGTATAATTCATCCGTCTCCAAATATTGCATTATATCTTCTTGGTGCCGATAAAAAAGTTGATTTTCAGAATCCAGGTAAACATTAATTTTTTTGACAATTATATCTGTATTTATGAAATCTACCGATTTTATTGGAATATTATTTTGATGATTCATTTAAGTATTAGAATGTATTTTTTAAATGAGTCGATTTGATTGATGTTCTAGGAGTACAAAATTACCCACGAACATTATTACATGCCATCTTGGATAATGCTACTACCACTCCTGAAGCATTTGTAACTCTTTTGATGTTGATTCGAGACTCTCGTTTGGCCTCCTCTTTATTGAGATACCTAAGAACCATTCAATATTTTGTTAAAATTCTCATGAAAGAATTTCCATACCCACAAATGCAATTTCAATGTGTTGGCCATTTTTTGAAGTGTGTTGCTCTCGAGTTAAATAATACGAAACAACCTGGACCATTGGCTCATATTTTGGTTGGGCAAGAACGAGGAAAGTTTCAAGATATTTTGGAGCGCATTGAGATGCAATTACAATCTCTTGAAATTCCTAATTTGGAGTTTTTTGATCCTGCCATAGTCATTCAGGTATTAAATATAATATGTATTTCCCACACATACAAAAGTTACCTACCTATACGTTTGATTTGTGTATTAAAAAATTATTTTCCTTTTTTGCTATGTATGACATATTTTAGGCAATGAAAACTTGTGAGTACCATGATCGAGAGTTGAATACGAAAATTGTACGCTTAGACGTTTTGGAATCTTTACTACGGGAAGAAATTTCAAAATTGGAAAAAGGAACTGTTTTGAGACTTCGAAAGAGTGTTCATTCAGAGGCCAAGGTAAATAATCAGTCTTCAGTGATTCTATTTTGATACCATAATTAATACATGTACCAAGTGTGCTGTCATTTTAAAATTATTTATGAGAATTTGAAATGTTTTCTGATGTTTCCTTATAAAGATAAAATTTGTGATAAACAATCATTAATTATTAAGCAACTCTGCTTGAAAATATTTTTTGTAATGAGTGTTTTAACTAATTATTGGTTTAATCATTGCAGGAACTTATTGGATTTGCTCGTGAATTAAATGCTGCCAGGCAGAGAGAAGCATCAAAAGTGCTCATGTTTGATGGTTGGAAGCAATGCTTAGAAATTCTTTTACTGAATCCAGCAGCATTGAAACTTGCCGGTGTTGACTTTGTCACGAGTATTCTCCGTCTGATTTTGGACAAGGTGAGAAGTACCGTCGGTCCATCTGAATATTTTCTACGCCTTGCTGCTGAAACAACTTTAACACTTTGTGCTGTCATGCATAAACTTCATCCTGAAGTCAAAGGATCTACATTGAACGTCATTTTAAATCATTTATGTGCCTGGGTACCAGAAGAGCAACATGCAGTTGTTCGAACCTATCTTTATGGAGCAATTCATTATGTTGTGGACATGCTTCGAGACTTGGATGGAGCAACTACAAATCAATCATCTTTTTCACAAATTATTGATCATCTTTGTCGGGATGTTTCTCAGTCGTCTGATTTTGGAAGGTTACAAGCCATGTACTTGGTAGGAGAAATTATTCGTTGGACTCATTCAAAAAGTTTGGGAGGACATGAAATTACCACAGTTCCATCTTCCACCTCTGCAACTACCATAGCTAATGTTTCAAGACTAGGTCGAACGAGCTACCAGGGCTCTTTTGTAGAATCTTCTCCACGACCCCCGAGACTAGTAGCTACTTCTGGATTGAATAGAGTTTCAAGTCCCACTCGAACTTATCTATTTGATAACATTTCAAATGTTGGGTCACAAAGATCATTCTTGGAAACTACAAGTACTCCTAGACGTCCAATTGAGTCTAGACAATTTACCTACACATCAGCACATCCAACTTCGACTAATGGCTACAGCCAAAGATCTCCATTTTCTAATCAAGGCGTTAAATTGTCATCAACTTTACATTCTGTTGGAGAGTCACCAAAGAGTTTGAATGCTTCTGGTTTTCATCTAAGTTCCGTCCTATCACCAGGAACTAGGTCAGCCACAGTTGGACGAACAGAGACCAATAATGAAAATAGTTCTGAGAGTAGTGGTGATGAAGAGGAAGAAGAGCCCAGAAGGAAAAGTCTCATGGACTGTACATCACAAGATATTTTTGACACATCTAATGTTAAATTAGCAAGGGAAAGAGATGATGCCTTTGGAAAGGTAACCACAATGAGAAAATTAAGTCTTGCCTCTGGAACACCACTCAAAAAATCCATGGAGGCCATGTCATCATTCAGCTCTTCGCAATCGACCCTCATCACTCATATGCATACAAAAGGATATTTAAGAGGACTTGTGGACGCACTGCCCCTCGTGGATGATGCATCATTAATTCAACTCTTTTCAAATCAACCAAGTTCAACCCATATGAGATCCCTACTCATATTTGAAGGGAAAATGTCTTTATTTTGTCGGATTGCCTGGGCTGGTGTACAACCAACATTATATTTAGTTGATGTGAATGCTATCCTTCGACTTGCTGATATGACCGTTTTTCATGTCAACTTTGGGGATGATGAAGCGGATACGATGAATGCCATGGATCAGTCACTCCTCACCGGTTTTAATGATACAATTACAACAAATATTCCTTCCCGTATTAATCGAATGGAAACTTTATTCTCCAGTCTCCTCAAGTTTTTTATTTCAATGGTTACATCTGCTCCCAGAAATGTCATGATTGTTGATCAAGTAAGAAGTTTATTGTATTTTACAAATTTTATACATTTTGAGTAATTTTTTTAATTCACACTTTTATCATTTTCAATTTATTAGTTAATTTATAATTTATACGTGTGATTATTTCTAGATTTGGCATTTTGTGACTCTTCATGATGCTGCTCTTGCAAATCTTATTAGTCCTACGGTTATTCATCAGGAAGAATACAAGGCTTCAGCGTACTTTTTTACATCATTGATGGGAAAGATTGCTCGAAAACTGCCAGCTGATGCATACAAAAAGAAGACGTTGACCTATTTACGACTCATTGGAATTTTAAAGTTGCAAGCCTTTGAGAATGTTTCCAGTGAGAATCGTATGGTATTAGTTCACAATGCATTACTCTTCCTATTCAATTTTGCATTTAATACGGAGGCAGCCAAGGAAGAACAACCAAAAAAGACATCAGCTCCGTGCAGGACTGTTTTAACACAGACTATTGATTTTACTACTACAGCTGGAAATTTGGATGATGAAATTTCTGTTGGCTTAATTCTAAAATTGGTCCGAGATTCCTTGAATCGTATACATATGCCAAATACCATTCCTACAGCAAAAACAATGGAATGTCATTCTTCGATCGTTGAAACTGGTCTTACCTTGGCGTACTTCCATTCTGAAATTTTTATTCGACAGTTGATGACTCAGGGGGCGGCTGGTCGAAATACCAGTAAATTTCAACAAGAGCTTTGTACCGTGATTGAAGATTATTTTGCCGCTGATTTGGCCATTCATAAGGTGTGTAATATTTTTCTATTTTTTATTTATACTAAGGTGTCCACATACATGAGTCAATACTGAGTTGTAGACTTTTAACGATGATACAGAACTTTGACTTGTGAAAGTCAATAATCATCTAATGTACGTGTATATATTTTACTCATTAGTATAAATTTTTTGTTGTTTTTTTTTGCAGGATGCCATGAGGGGGAATTATACGGATATGATGTTGCATCGACTAAGACGATTAGCTCATACTCCTTGATGATAAAAAGAATGAATGTTCTTAAAATTATTGGAATTACTTTTACATATTTATTTTTGTGTATAACTAAGGATGTCTTAGTTTGTAAGCTCTTCTATATTATTATCTTATGTACCTACGAAAGTGCGTAAAATTAATCATTTTTTCGAATAATTCCGTGTTATAATATTATATTAAAAGAATACTAGTAATTATTTCATTACGAATTAAAAATAAAAATAAATGAATAAGTATACAAATTTTAATCACTTTTGTTGACATTGTGGTACATTTCATGCGATGAATAAGAATTGAGCCTTTTAGTTAGTTATGATGAGTGTATGCTTGTATGTAATTCATATGAACATCTTAGGCATGATGATAATGACATGGAAATTTTATGTGCGGTAGTGTTGACGGAATTTAGGGGATGAATTTGGTACGAATGCACGGAGGAATAGAAAAGGCTTAAATAGATCTTTGGCATTTGTTTTTTTACACAGATAGTTTATTGATATAGGTACTAGACATGGACAAAATTGAATATTGTCAGTCCCAATCATTTTCATTAAAATTTTGTACCGTCCCAAAAATTTCAGTTCCAACCCGTCCCGTCCCAAATTTTTTAGTCCCATTA
>JAQIVZ010003370.1:0-14428 GCA_034700945.1 Arrhopalites spinosus
TTTGTGGCGAGATTTCATTGATTTGAACAAATCATCACATGATTGGTCACTGATGGTTATATACAGTGACAAATTTATTTTGGCGCCAATTTTGTCTATCAAGTCATTCAAATTTTGCCACGGATTGACAACAGGGTAATCGACAGCGTACTCGGAATGAACCATTCCTTTGAATCCATTGGTCAAGACCAGAGCGAAGAGGAGCCAAGACCCCATGAGGACATTTAAAATGACTTTTCTGTTTGAATTTCCCGCCGTGATAAAAGTCGCTGGGTTTATGTCTCCTACTTGATCCAAGAGAGTCACCAGCGGCCATAAAGACAAGAAAACGAACTTGCGCTTGACTAAAAGAAACAAAATCAGAGTCACGCCCACTAAAAACCCGCCAATAATACACCACAAGGCGGGTTCAAAAGAGGTGGTGTATATTTCTAAGGAGGATTTTTTGGTGTGAATTCCATGTGACGTGATGAATTTATAGGTGGGAGTATGACCTGTCAAGACAATTCTTTGATGAAGGCGTTCCCAGGGCTCGTCTTCGTTGGAAAATTGAAATGGTAGCCATGTTTTTTGCAGTTCTTTAGGCCATGGATCAAATGTCTGTCGTCTTATAGTCTCGTTCAAATCCAACACAAGAAAATTAGCTACCG
This sequence comes from Arrhopalites spinosus, assembly GCA_034700945.1. Lineage (NCBI taxonomy): Eukaryota > Metazoa > Arthropoda > Collembola > Symphypleona > Arrhopalitidae > Arrhopalites > Arrhopalites spinosus. Next base: position 651 of record JAQIVZ010003370.1, read on the forward strand.
CCACGTGTAAACTCGCAGGGTGTTTCAAATTCAAGGGGGTTAGCTGGTCATTTGGTTTCTTGTAAGCAAGCAAATATTTTGAAGGTCCATCTTGCAAACCCCACTGCCAGACTAAATTTTGCCCTTGGTGACCCACAACGACGCTGTGAGATTGAGTCATGTGATTATAACAATTTTTGTGGGTACAATTAAAATAATGGAAACCGTAACTGGAATATTTACAAAAATAGTAGCCCACTTCAATGACCCAATCGACCCAAATGACTTTGGGGTCGAATTGAACGTAGTAGAATTTATACAATAAAACAATTAAAAGTACTTTGTCTCCCATTATCGAATCAGTTTTTAAATCATGGACAAGGTTGCGGGGATTAAAAATATTGTTTGGCGCCAAAATCAAATTGAGACGAGGGTAGATTGAGAGTGGGTCAAAGTAGGAGGCTTTCTCAGAGTCAAGTTGAAATTTGAAACTATTTTTGAGGAACAATTGATGAACATCTGGTGACAGCCCAAAAGGGTGGATCAAGCCACCCAATAATTTTGCAAATTTTTCTTTATCGTGAATGCCAGATAATAAATGAATATTTAAATAGAACTTTAAATGTTTTAGCCCCATTAATTGTTTCAGTTTCCAATTCTCCATTTTTAATTTTTGATTCTCGTTTAAAACTTTCTCTGGTATTGTTGGTCCCAGGTCGAATTGTTCATCTTGGGGGGTCAGGGTCGTAATAAATGGTGTCAAGCGTCCACGTGCTCTCCGAAGGATTGTGGCCAATGTTCCCATTTGGTGATGAGCGTAGGCAATTAAATTGACAAAATAATCAGGAAAATGGTCAAGGATTTCTGGGACACCCAAAATTTGTTGAGATTCATCTGTAGCGAAGATTGAAGTGGGTTGACCTTGCGACTTGTCAACGTTTTGGAGACAGGGTGCAGATGATGAGTTGGAGAAATAATAAAGGCATTTTATTTCAATTTAGTTTTTTTGTTTCATTAAGGGACTCGCTTAATTGAGAGTTAAATTAATCAATAAAATATTATAAAGGCAATTAATTATTTAAGCTAATGCTGAGAATTGTGCACAGAAATAAAAGTTAGAATGAGGTCATGATTATAGTTAACATGGCGTAAAAACAAAGTTTTGTGTCTACACAACACAAATGTTTTTTTTTGGTTTTCACTCACGTCTTGGTTCCCGGGATAAATAACAACAACAGGGTACTTGTGACAACTTGAGTAACAGTAAAAAATAATTTTAAAAAACAAATTCCTTTTGTGTTTTTGACATGTGCATGAAAAACCTTTCAAATTGGAAAGAAAAACAATTTTTGAATCAGTTGATGACATTCTAATGTCACCATGTCACGAGCACAGTTTTCAACAAATTATCTATTTTTGTTACAATTAACTATTAAAACCACTTCCTCCCACTCTCGTGTGAAAGAGCCAATGCCCATTCTTAACTTTAATGGTCTTTACATAAAATTAAATTTTATTAAATTACATTACTTAAAACGTTGTGAAAAAAATAAAATAAAATCTCTTTAGATAAACAGTAACACGTGACAAAATGTCCCCCAATTTCATTTCAATTTCTTTACTCTTTACTTTCACCATAAATGCAAAGAGTGAGATTTTAAAGACACGTTTTGAAGGTATTTAAAAAATAATTTTAATTGGCAATAAATTAAACAAATTGCCCAAATAATAAAGATATGTTATCTTAAATTTTCTTTTTTAACTTGACCCATACATATAAGACATAAAAACTAGCCATAGTTCTGCCTTTGAATATTCCATTAAGTCTTGGACATCCCCATCAAAAATTCTTTCTCGGAAAGGTCGCAGTCCAGATGACGACAATCCAGAGGACAGATGCGCGCCTAATTTTACTTGTGAAACTGGCCGCTGTGTCAGACAAATGGCTCGATGTGATTACATGGAAGATTGTTGTAGTACACTACAAATACTCTCTGAGTCATGCGACGACCATTCTGACGAACAATTTTGTCCCCAAAGTGAGGGCAATACCCCCAAATTTAGATGTGCTGATGAGAAAGGGAAATTATTTAACAAGTTTGTGTGTGATGGAATCCAAGATTATTTTGACAATTCTGATGGACTCAATTGTGAATTAAATTGGCACCCATACCCTGGTGAAGAGACCAAACGATTCCATCCCAAATCAATTCTCGTTGGATTTGACACTTTCTTTGAAGTCTTTGTAGCTCGATGGAGGTCATCCAATGGAACTTTTCATAGGAAAATTTATGCGCAGTGGAAATACACAAGACGGTCCCAAATTTTTGAGTCTATTTCCAAACCGAGGGACTCCATTATTAGAACTTTCATCAATTGAGGTACTTTATAATTTAAAGGTTCTAGAGTTGTTTTAAAATAACCCCTATTCAGATTTTAGCTGACCCCATGGACATAACTCAATGGATTTGGACGAACTCAGAGATATTACCAATCCTGTTGAAGGAGGAAGAGGGGGTGATTGGAGGCAAAAGGGCAGATGGCCAAAATTTTTTTATTGGTCGGGTCAGGTATGAAAATGAAGAGTTGGTAGGGGTCATAGTCAATAACTCGATTCATTTTGCAACTCCATCTGGTTACATTAGGACTATTGATAATTTCGAAATTCTGGTGATCAAAAAAAGTTTTATGTGTCCAAATGGAAGTATTATTGCACCTCATATGAAATGTAATTGTATAAATGACTGCGGGAATTTTGAAGATGAAATGAATTGTATTTATGATGGACAAGGACAATTTCCATGCGTGAGAAGTGAGTTTTACAATTTATTTATTTATGTTTTGTTATTTTTACTCCAAAACATGCCTGGCCTAAGCAAGAAATGGCAAACTAATATAAAAAAGGCTCTAATCAAGAAATCCTTGATTTTATACGTTAAAAAGGAAGAATTTGAATTTTTTAAAATATTTGAAATTCAAATTTTCTCTGACCAATTGAGGTTATTTAAATTAATATTTATTTATTGACATTTTCAGATCGTATGGTACTAGTTCGTTTGTACGAAAATGAAAATCAGTTGGGCTTGTTTGCGGACTATAAGTTGAAACCAAGTAAACCTTGTTTAAATTTAAATTCCATAATGGAGGGAAAAGTTGCCGCAGTTGATTCACGTGACTCTTGTATTCGTCTTTACACCAATCCAGGCTGTACATCTGGCTCCATTGCTTTTTATAATGTGTACCAAAATGAATTCAAAACACAAAATTCTCATGAAAATAATCACGTGATGCAAAATGCCAAATCGATGGGTTATTGCTTGAGAAATGAATTGGATCAATTTTATTTTGAATGGAATGGTTCTCAAATCTACAATTTTTACAAATTGCGAGCTCATGACGAAAAATTTTTTTGTTCCGGATTTAATTGAATTCCCGCCATTAGAAATTCGAGAAACTCGCAAAGAACCAATCACAGCTTTTAGTTTAGGTTTTGAGAACAGAGTTGAACTCATTGGCGTTAAACTGAATTCAACTTTATTGACCAAAATGAATTTACCTTGGAAGAAAAGGGTCAATCATGGGGAGGTCAGGGACAGTGACACTCTGGGATATTATGTGAGTCCTCTTTTACGACCTCAACAATTTTCATTTAATAGTTTCTTCGCACGTGGGAATTGGTGCGCGAGATTATTTGAATTTGTCGAAAATTATGTGTTGAATTTCATGAAAATTAACCCAAAAGTCCTTTTATATTTGAATATTTATCCAATGTACTCAACTTTCAATAGTACTCGGCCCTCTGGTGTCATTTATGTAATTGACGGTCTACAAACTTTTTATTTTACCAATTTGGCTGGTAATTTTCCTAAGAACCAATTAAAATCTGCAAAACATGCTCCTAGTAATTTGACTGAGGTTGAGTCACGTGATATAAAAAATCAAAGCCATAAACTTCAGGCATCTCAAAATCAAATTGTGACACATGATCTTAATAATAATTCCCACGTGGTTGAGTCACCTGCTACAAAAATTCCTAGCCACAAACTCAATGCGCTTGAAAATGAAACTGTGGTACACATTTTTAATAGTACCCACGTGATTGAGTCACGTGCTCTAACAAAAAATAATACGAGTTCTCCAACGTTTACTGAGCCTGATAAACCGAGGTTCGAAGAGTTTGACTCAAATACGGGAGGCGGAGTTAATAAATCGGTGGGTAATAATCAAGAAACACGTTTAAATGTTAAATCCCGCGAAGCTGACACAAATGGCGCCAATAGTGGAACTGACTTAAGTCAAGAGTCCAAAAGCAAAAAAGTTGAGTTGATAACAAAAAAAGATGATGTTGGAGTTGTAGCCATCTCGATCATTGTCTGTACCATCACCATCATTTTGGTAGCCATCATCATTGGCATCTTCTGGAAAAAAAATCAAACCAAATGGAAGGCCATTCAAAGTATGAGTGAGAATGAAATGCAAGAATTTTTGGTAGGACGAAATTGTCCAACATCTCATGAACCTGAATCAATCCCATTTCCACCTCAATTTCAAATACCCCGCGATGCTCTGAAACTTGGTAAACTTTACTTGTACCAAGTTCAAATAATTTTTAATTAATTGTAATTTTTTTAGATGAAACCCAGGTTCTGGGGTCAGGTCATTATGGCGTCGTCACAAAACGAGTTTTCCAAGACAAAACCGTCGCCGTTAAGACTGTCAAGCCGAGAGCAGGCATTCCTTATTCTAAAGCCATTTTGGCGGAAGTAACAATCATGGCCTATTTAGGAGACCACGACAATATTGTCAATTTTTATGGGGCTTGTACTGGCAACATGCGAAACCGTAAAATTAATTGCACAGTTAATTTTTTTTCTTTTTTTTCCATTATCTCCATTGTTTGCGCAGGAGAAATTTTTGTTGTCGTCGAGTTCTGTCAAAAGGGGGACCTCGCCAAGTTTTTTCAAGAAAAAAGGAAAAATATTTTTCATTTTAAGGCGCATGTGGAGGACAGGTAAACTTTTCAAAAAAATTAATTAGGTAGCTTAATTCCCTGTTAATTTATAGGCTCATTGTTGACACCGAAGAAGGACAATTGTCAATTTTGGAACTAGTGAGAATTGCCAGGGACATTGCTTTAGGAATGGTTCACTTGACCACAAAAAATATAATTCAAGGTGACCTCGCCGCAAGGAATGTTCTCATTACAGATAAAGGTCAAGTCAAGGTCAGTGATTTTGGTTTGAGTAAAATGCTTGAAAATTACACGCAGTACGCCCAGAAAAACAAGGTCAACAAAAAATAATATCTTGTAAATTGGCATTTATCATTTAAAATTACAAAATTTTAAATTTTTGTCATTCAACAGAGAGCGCTCCCATGGAAGCATGCCGCATATGAGACACTAAAATTTCGAGATTTTTCAATAAAATCCGACGTTTGGAGTTATGGCGTCACAATTTTTGAAATATTTAGTCTTGGGATCATTCCCTACACTCAATTTCAATGGAATTAACCCTTCATGGATCAAATTGCTACTGGCTATCGTGAATCGAAACCGACTTATGCTAATGACGTCACGTAATTTAATTATTCATTGTTTGAAACTTAATTAAAATTAATTTTGTTTGTAGTTATAAATTAATGCTGGACTGTTGGAACTTGTCATCAGTCGCCCGCCCTCCATTTTCAGAAATTGTACAACGATTAGAAGTAACCATAAAAGAATTACAATTAAATTTAACCAGTGATTACTTTGAATTTTAGTTCACCAATAATAATTTTAATTATATTTAATTATGTCTCAATAAGTAAATAATTTTAATTTACAAGCTTCGGCTCTCAAGCCAACTCTTTATGGGTTGTCCAATAGTGGTCATCCATTTAATATTTTCTTGAATCTTATCAAATGATTCCTTTGTCAATGAACTTGGTAATTTAACTTTGAGGCTTGTTGTCAACTTGGTAAACTGAAATGATTTTAATTAGTATTGTAATTAAATTATTATTAAAATTATTTTAACTTGATGTTTACCTCGTTCAATTCCAATTCTGAACTGGCCAAATGACTCAAAATTTGGGAAATTTCTTTCCTTCCAAGTTTAGCACCGAAAGTTTGTAAAATGTCAATTGCTAATGGACGATTTTGTGGGTTTTCCGCCAATTTTTGAATTATTCCCACAATCTTGTATTTCTCCACACAATTCATTTTACAAGCAAAAACGTTTTTTTGTAAGAATCTAAAATTAATTCAAATATATTAAAATAATTACTTAAGTAATTCATAAAATTAATTTTAATTAACCTTTTGAGGATTTTGGGTGGGGCACACTGGAGGGCATTGGCGAATGTCTGTCTGTTGGGTCTGACCGTATCAGCAGCCTCGTATTGAACATAAAGGAAATTGTAGCCTTCCTCATCTGATTGAGCTATAGCATGGCAGAGCATTACGGGTTGGTAGTCTGGTGGGATTCTGTTTTTAAAAATTAAATTCAATTTTGGCGCCAAAACACAACTTTTGCAAAAAAATCTTTAGCTAACATGTTAACTAAATCATCAGGAGAATTTCTCCATTCGTTAAATAATTTCAAGGCGAGACTGCGACAATTTTGACTGTCTGATGAGCATGACCAATCCAACAATTGCGCGGCAAAAGTCGCTTTGTATCCATTGCCCACTGCGCTCAATGGGCGCGTCCAGTCAAGGAGGAGACGACCCAAAACTGCGTCCAATTTGGGGAGTAAATATTCCTGAAATGGACAAAATCCAATTAAAATTAAAAGTGTCTGTAAAATATAATTTATCATTTTTGGAATTTTGAAAGCGCGCCAAAAAAACTACATTTAAAATAGTATCATCTCCGAATAATTGTTGAGCTTTTGAAAAATATCTCAAGGCGGTAGACCAGACAATGTGATCATCTTCATTTTCCAAATATTGGGTCAATTCCATGGCCTTGTCCACGGGTTCATGTTCTAAAGAACGACAAGTATAATTATAATTAAGATTAATTATAGATTAAACAAGGTGCGCCTGCGGTGCGCTTGTCCTCGGGGAACTTAATCACAATTAAGAAACACATGTTGTAGTTGGTATTTACAATTTCAGCCGACAATTAAATTGTGTTTGGCTAAAACTGTTTACCTAAACCAAAATGTTCGTCTACCTAAAATTCAAAAATCCGTGTTCTTTGTTTTTTTAATGTTACAAACTTTAACTTAGGGCCTTGCTAAATACCCGATAAATGTTTTAATAATAACCTTAAACCTATCTTAAATAATACCTTGAAAAGATTGAAAAAAAAATCTTAGAAGTATTCGAACGTCCAGACCCCACCCCCCCCCCCTCTCCTAAGACTTTTCTTAATTCAATAAAATTTATTTTTTTATTGTTTTTCAACCTAAAAGTGCAAAACAAAGTGGGCCATTATTTTCTAAATGCAACAGGAATTTCAAAAAATTAGTACAGGACCACATTCAAAAAATTGTCGAAATTTTGAAAATTTTCAGGTTTTGAATTTTCAAAATTTCAATTTTGGTTTCCTGGGACAAGACTTTGTGGATTTGGTCTTTCTAGGTCTAGACGAACATTTTGGTGTATAGAACATGTGTTCGTTCCAAAGTGAATTTTCAAAAGTAAATTATGAGACTAAGTTCTTAATCATTAATTTTTTTTAAATTAAAGAAATTATTTTGGTACTTGCTTTCAACAATCTTCCTTTTAATTGGCCTTTTATTCGTGGTAATTTGATGCAATTTCATGTGGGTGCGGAGGCCACTTGTCCCACCATTTGGGGTTTGCTTGACTTTACCGCAGGTATTACAACTGGCAGCAACGGCACTTATTTTTGTAAAATGTAGCCATGCTTCGCTGACACGAATAGGAGTGGCGAGAATATTCTCATGATCATGAATTTCCATTTTAATTAATAATTAAATTAATTATTAGATAGATGATCATAGCATGAATGTCTGCCCGTTTAAATTAAAATGAGGAATTATTGGAAAATTATTGAATCAATAAATACATTCAATCTTATTGTTTGATTCAAAACTGCCCTTATTTATTGAAACAATCAAGCCATGGCAACAATAATGCGATCTCAATGCCAAACCAATCAAAGGAAATTATCTAGACTTGAAAATTTGATGTAAATTAACAAAATGGTGGACATTTTGATTACAATTTCTCACGAAAAACAAAAGATGGCAACAATGTTGAATGCAGACAGAATTTTTCAAATATATTTTATACACTTTGTGAATACTTGCCTATTTCTACGGAAAGGTTTTAAAAGGCATTGCTCTTATTATGTACACTTTTTTTGTTTGAAATAATAATGATACTAATAAATAACCTTAGTAATGAGTAGGATGGAGACTAATTGTTATTTTTAAAAATTTGATTGTGTGTAGAAGGCAGACTGTAATCCTATTGGGAGACCTTGTAAGACAGGGTGGGATTGTTGTACTGGTATGTGTGACAAAGGGACATGTATTAATAACGATGTAAGTTTTTTTTGCCCTCTTTAAATCCAGCTCAATCCACTAGTACAAAGTATGAAGACTGTCAAGTCCGTATGGTTAGGTCATGAGGTCAACTAATTATTGTTCTGTGTAGATGACTTGTTTGCAACCTGAGGACATGTGTGACACAGCTTCTGATTGTTGTAACTACAATTGTGTCAAGGGCTATTGCAAAGAATGGACAAAGAACCAAGTTAGTTTTCTTTTACTCTTCATTCATTTTCATCGGGTTTTTTGAAACATTTAGGAACAGAGTCCGAGTACTTCAAGTGTATTAATTTATCATTGTACAATTAATATGTACAAGTGTTCCATTTCCAATTTTCCATTAAATTCTCCGCTTCTTTCCGTCGGTTCGAGGAACGTTGCGCACACGGACCTTTGCGCGCACCATTTTATTTATGAAGGCAATGCTACGGTACCTCAAAAAAGTCTTCACGATGTCATGTGACCTAATTATATTCATTAACCTCATTTCGTGATTCTCCAGCCCTAGTTACCACCACGTGGCGCGACACATGAAAAAAAAATTAAAAAGATTGAGAATAATGCTGGCGACCCCATGTGTTGACATGGTTGACTATTGAAGGAATTCCTCTCGCATGTAACGTAGGACTCATGTACATAGTGTGCGAAAAATTCCGTGTGCAAACGTCCGTGTGGGGAAAGTTCCGGGTGCAAAGTTCCGTGCGGAAAATTCCTTGTGCAGAACGTTCCTAGAACCATTTAAATTTTTTTTTCCAGTTTGGGAAATTCGACTTGACGCCGCAAGATTTGAATAGTTTGTGCAAAAATGTGAATCCAAACTCACCACCACCTAGGCCAGATGAATGTGTTTACATGAAATGGACTCCTTGTCCTGGCTGTAAACTTTTTATTATTTTTTTAATTACAAAATTAATTTAAAACAATTCAATTTTATTTTTTAGCCAATCAAAATAAGGCAAAACTATGTGGATGGTACACACAAACCAGGTGTTCCAGTCAACAGAGAAGGAAAGGCAGAGGCAGGCGAAGTATCGAGACTCCCATGTAAGTTTTTTGGCGCCAATAATTCAAACTACGTTTTCATTAAATTATTCATTTATTTATCCCAATTATTTTTTGACCTGATACAGAGTTCCGAAAGAGGGCGAAGCTGAGGTCATTTTGTCTTTCGTGAATGACGACTGAGAAAATTTGTGGGGATTAAAACTTGTGTACAAAGACTTTAAAAAATTATTAAACATTTTTTTTTGTATCGGCCATTCAAACTCTTTTTATTTTTAATTTTGATTCTTTTCTCATTAATTAAACTTTTTTAACTAAATTAATTTTTGCATCATGTGTTACTTGACCATATGGTTAGTATTAACCAATTAATTTAGTTTACTCAAATTTTAAAATAATTTACAAGGCTATTGTTGAACACGTTAGTTTAAAAAATGGGCATGTCAAAATCATGTAAATAATTGAATCACTCAATTTGTAAATTAAGTTATCTCCTCACAAAGATAATGATGGCGGGTCCCACTGAGTAAACGGTGAAAATTAAATTAAAGTTTTGAAAAAAATAAAATTATGACATGACAAGGCCATCCCCATTAAGACTGAGATTAGCAAAAAATTATATTTTTTATTAATTTTTGCAACGTCTACTGAAATCCTTGAACAAAATGGACTTAAAACTAAATCCTGGATTTATTTTTTGAACATGAGTCTTCATGATAAATTTTGGATTAAATGTACAGATAGAGTGAGTCCATGTACAAATTAATTGGAGTAAAACTAAGCAATTGTTGCATATTGTTGCCTTGTGCCATCAATCTTTGTCAATTTCATATTTATGGATCGAACACTTACACTGCCCGCCATGAAAAACCCACAAAAAGTATTTTCTGATGCGCTTTCTGTACTCAACCCACCAGTGGATTAAAAAAACTAAATTATTATTATTTCTCCTGCTAAATCCCATTTAAAAATTATTATAAATTATCTTTGTCAAGTAAACCCCAATCTAAATCCATGGATGCACGAGCAGGTCATAAACTTTCAAATAATTTCCCAAAAGAATTAAAATTATTTTAATTTTAATTTTTAAAAATGAAGTATTTCAAATCCTACCATAAAATCATAAATGGACATTTCACACAAATAAATTTAATCTTTGACAATTTAAATCATCAGTTTAATTTTAATTAAGCCCCTCTTGTATTTTACTGTTTCTTTACGACTATAAAAAGCAAGAAATCTAACCAAAATATTCAGTATGTTCCATTTCCTGGTTCTCCAATTGTCTTGTACAAGATTTGAATCACGCGCCAAGCACCATGAAATATTTTTTGGTTGTGGCCATCCTTGCTTGTGTTGTCAATGGGTTGACAGCTAAAGGTATTATTTTAATTTTGAATTTTTTTAAAAATTTTAATAATTTTTTTAAAAAAACTTCCCAGCCGCCCTCAGATCACCCAACGTACAATGGTACTTACAGGGGACACCAGGGTTTGACTACGACTGTACTGGTAAAGCCGATGGGAACTACCCACACCCCTCAAAATGCACCCACTACGTTGCTTGTGTTGCCCAAACTGAGGCCTATGAAATGTCTTGCCAGATTGGAGAGGTAAATAAATTAAAAATGTTTGGAAATAATTAAAAATTTTAATTGAATTAAATTTTGCTAGGATGGACCCCTTCATTATGTTCAAAATTCAGGCCCAATTGAAAACGAGTCATATTGTGACCTTCCTGCTTTGGCTGGTTGTGATGGAAGTACCCCAGTACCCATTACGACAACGACAGTAAAACCACCCCCAGAAGACCGTGAATGTTTGGCCCTTCATTGTTGGAATCATGGCTTCTGTGATCGTTTCCAAACTTGCCGCCATGGCGAACGTATTCCTCCCAGTAATGATTGGCAAGATTGGCCAAAATGTGGAGACGACCTCTGGTGGAATCCTGACGCAGATGCAACCCAACTGAACATTCCTGATCAATTCGAAACATATTTGACAGGGGCCTGTGACATTTGGGAAAAATTGAGTAATGAGACGCGCGATGAGTATTTGAATGAGCCAAAGTGTATCGAACCATGTGACTGGGCCCCCAAGGATAATAATGAATGTCGCCAGTCGTATACATTTACGGCGCCATTTGTTGGAACAGTTCATAATCGAACTGAAACTGTTCATTGTCCCGCCAATCTTTTCTGGTCTGGAACGGTCTACAATTGTGTTGGCTGTGCCGAGGTGGTGAGACCAAATGGCGAAAATTGCTGTGAGAACAGGTCTTAGTTTCCCGCCCAATTTTAATCAAGACCTCATTTAATTTCATTTAATTACAAATTATTCAAAAATTTAGTTTGCAAATAAATTAATTTGATTTTCTGCATTATTTCCATTTTATTTTAATTTTTTGAATTTTCCGCAGCAGCCATTTTGCTTTTTTTGGAGGATATATACAATTATTTATTTAGTAATTATTTCGCAAAACATTTCGCAACGAAATAGGCGGCTTGGTATACATTTTTGAAAGGTGACAATTAAATCTAACAATTTAGTTTGATTATAGTGTTATTTGGGGCACGGCTGACGGCGCCAAATTCAAATACCTGTAATCACATAAAGCTAGTGTTGGAAATCTTAAAAATTATTGCAGAACCTTATTGAAAAATTTGGCGTCATACAAAAAAGACTTTTGTTGGAATCGACAGCCGAAAAAATGTTGACTAAAACTGAAAGTCGCTCAAATTTTATTTTATTTCATTTTCTATCAACTTTAAATGTTCTCTCAATAGATGTCAATCCAAATAATGGAAAAATAAAAAAATCAAATTCAAAATGGAGACTTGCATTGTGGAAATTAATTCAAATTTCTGCCTTTTCCCATTCTATTTATGTTCTCTTGCGATTAATTGAGTCTTTTTTGTATCCAGAATTAATTATTTGGAAACATTTTGTACCACATTTATGTTCACTATTTTATTTGGTCACCAGTTGGATGACCTTTGTCCTCTTTGTTTCTAATGAAGAATCTCAGGTCATTGTTTTCAATGAATTATTTCATGATGACAAAGGTAACCAACATTAAATTTAATTTTTTTCATCAAATACAATTTAAATTAAATGCTGTTAGGTCAAGAAAGGAGGCGCCATTGGACAAACTATTCGAGACAAGAATTAATTGTGTTGGTACTCCCAGGAATGTTTTACAGTGCTTTAATTTTAAGTCTGCCATTTTTAATGCAAGATGACAATCGAATTCAATTTATTTATTTTGGACTTCCTCAAAAATTTAAAAATGGGGTCACTTTTTATTGTTTTTTATTGGTCGAATTATTTTTTATGTTCAATGCCCTTTCCATTGGTCTGTACACGCTCATCACTCAACTTTTGTTCTTTTTACAATGCGAAGCCCAATTCAATCGCATCGGTTCGAATCTCAGGTAACTTTTAATATTAATCATTTTTGATTTTTAATTAAATTTAAATTTATTGGATAAAGGAATTCACTCCAAATGACGTCATCAGTCATTGGCCAATCAGTGGAGGGATTAAAAAATCAAATAATTTTGATTCGTTTATTTAATTTATGCCATTCACAAACAATTTTTATGTACAAATGTTATTGCATTACTGTCGCTATTGTTAGTTGTTATTTTACCATTCGATACTTTCCTGTCGATTTGGTGTTGTCAATTTTTAATGCTTTTGTCGCATTCGACATTGTCGTCAATTATTCCATCATTTATGAAAAAGGATTTTTGGTCAAAGGAAAAGTGGATCAAGTCAAAAACAAAATTTTGGTCGCAGCCCAACGAATTCGATCTCGAAATGGAGGTGGCATTCTTGATAAGCAAGGGATGGAATTAAGAAGAGTCATGGGTTCAATTCCGAGTGTTGGGATTAATGTTGGGAGTTTCCATACTTTGGAGAGAACGTCCACACCTCTTTTCATTGACTTTTGTTTTAAAAATACTGTTGGACTTTTACTTACATTTTAACAATTGTTTCATGTCACAACTTGTTCAAGTTCAATTTAATTACATTTCAATAATTTTAACACTATGACATATCAAATAAAATGAAATGGCGTGAATTGTAAGATTTAAAATGGCTAAAAGTATTGAACATAGTTTCATTTGACTTTCTATTAAATATTTTGCGCGCATTTTAAAATAGTCGAAATGATATGGCCACCATTTTTTAATTTTTTGAGAATTATGGTCAATTTACAGTTCACGCAAATGTGGGTTTGCGTAAATTTTTAGTCGATGTTTCCCATGGCAACACCGTCGAA
>JAQIVZ010003371.1:0-14426 GCA_034700945.1 Arrhopalites spinosus
GAGTCAGTTTATAAAATTAATTTCTAGTTAATTTACCTGCATTGAAAATGTTTGCTTCTTTAAAATTTTCTCTCAACTTTGGCCATTTATTTTGTATCCAATCCTCTGCTGCAATATGATCAGCACTTGTCTCCTCACCTTGGAATGTCTTGAATTGAATATTGTGTCTTTTTTGAATCGATCTATTCACCACTTATTTATTCGTTGTCATTTCCACAATGTTTTTTTGCAAGAGCAGAGGCTTTGGTTTGTAAAACTAAGCCATTAATTACAACATTCTTATCAGACATGGTAATAAACCAAGTATAAAGAGCCTGGTCAATGTCATTTAATTTTGGCTTTTTGATTCTTTTTAATTTAAGATTGATTTTGCCACTTATTTCCGTAAACTTTTTTCTACTGGTCCAAATAGTGTTCACAGTGGAGGTAGCCAGTTTATATTCTTTAACTATATCGGCTTGTTTCATTCCACCTTCTATTTTGGAAATAATCTCCAATTTCGTATTTAAATTAATATTTTTTCTTTTGCCTTTCATCGTGATCACAATAAAAAATTGTTCACTAAAGTAGCCACTTGAACAGTAGGAGTATTGGGAGTAAAATGGAGAATGAGGAGCAAATGACTGGTAGGAAATGGGAGTGAAATAATTTTAATCATTGAAAACTCGCTGGAAAATTCCATGAATTAAAATTAACATGGACATACACTTATTCCTTTCATAAAATTATCAAGAAAATAAAAAATAAGCTCTTCGATGGCTTTTGAATAGAAAATAGAATAGAATTCTTCGAATTGTACCCTTTTTCTATCCAACTAAGTCAACACACAGACAAAACTTTGTCTCATAGATATTGTACCTATACGTTTAATTGGTACTTCATTAGTTGTGAGTATATGCATTGGATTTTGGGGGGAAAACGGTCAGAATACGTGATCCGAGAGGCTCATTTCCGTAAAATCATACAAATTTCTTACGTATTAGGCACTCTTACGTTATAAAATACTACATTATACAAGCACAATCTTCCGTATATTTAACATTACGACCAACCAAAAGATCGAACTTCAAGCGCTATAAAGGCAACTACGCTATATGACAGGCCGTTGTATGAACGCTTGACTGTATAAGTTTTCTTTAATATATTTATATATATATATTTAATATAATTAGAACAATTATTTTTTATTGGTGAGCAAAGAATTTACATAATTTTATTTGTGTAGATATTTATAAGTATTCTACATAGATATGAATTGTACATGGATATATTTTTTATAAGAGAAAAAAAAGTCCATGTATAAAATTCACTGCATAAAATGCTGCAATGTATCCTTGACTTTAAATACATGCAAATGAATTCTATTCTATTCAAGACTGACGTACATGCAAAATCCAATAGATTAGAGAAAAAGATTCCTACAAAAACTCTTTTTCAATCCCCAATGAGATTTCCACGGTCAAGTGAATATAGTCTTATATTTTAATAATTCCAATAAGTATCTGTATCTCTCTCTCTCTCAAAAACAAGTCTTCTCCAGGAATCTCTAAACACAGGTTGCCGTAATCATTTACTATCAAAGAAACTTTTTTTTATAATTCCCATATCTCCTCATATATCTCTCACTCACTCACTTGACGACTGTCTCTGGATCATCTCACTAAGATGTCTCAAAATCAAGTGAGACGCTTATTAAATATTATTTTACACCTTTCTCGGAACTATTTCTGAGACACAATGTGACAACTCTTTGACACATTATACTATAGTACTTTCATTATTAATTCTAAAAGGAAATAAATGTACTAAAAAACAACAAGAGTATTTAATTTATTTCATAACAAGAATAAAAAAAATCAAATGTGATGATCATTTTGAAAAACAAAAGTTTGTTAAGAGAGAAGTCTCATCTATGTCTATGTACAATATAGAACTTTATAAAGATAACTTGGTTATCATTAAATGACTAGAATATGCAGAATTTATGTCTTGTTCGGTCACAAGACTGATTCGGGGGATGCGTGTAATCAGTGATCTTGAAGATTTGACAAAGATTTGACATGCAATCCACAATCCATGGGTGACTTTGCTGTCATGAGGATGGAGGAACAGTCCACTGGTTGTCATGAGAGAGTACCTCTGTGATCTCATTTGATGGACGCTTCATGAGAAACTAAAAGTGTTATGTACTTGTAAGAAAAACAAGTAGTAAATGTGCCCCTTGCCGGTACTTTTCAGTGGTTCATATCTCACATTCAAGTCTCAATAAAATTATTTTATCGATAATCTCCTCCATCATAGTGCATACTAGTTTTAGGTGTTTGCAAAAATAAAATTATTTCTCTTTTTTTTGCTCAACAAAGGAAACCCTTTTTAAACACGATGGGTGCAGAAATATAAAAGATGGTTCAACTAGATTGCTTCGTTATCCTACTATTGTACATACACAAGTGTATATATTTATACTATCAATGTTTCTAGTATTCAAACCAAAGATTTGTTTTTCTATGTATGTATATCACTACAAAAATAAAATTGTGTACGATACAAAGATACGTGTAAAAGTAGACGGATGAGTGGACAGTTTTGTAACTTTGAAAAAGATGAAAGATTTATTCTAGAGATTACAAGAAATGTCACCTTTCTCAAAATTTATTTTTTCAAAGAATTATTTCTTCTTAAACATTATTTCTATAAATGGATTTTACAAAAATAATATTCTCAAACATTTTTTACAACAAAAAAAATCAAAATTTAATTGAGGAACCTAAAAAACTGAATTTTAGTGGTCTTTCTTTTCAAGTAAAAATAAATTGTCTTTGGTTTAAAATGACTTTAAACATGAAGAAAGGAGAAGGGAATACTTTTACTTAATGTTGAATGTATAGACAATAGACAGAGAGAGGTTTGCATGGGCGGCGGAGAGAAAAAGAGTATTGGCTATGCAACTGGAAAACCTGCTTTGACGCCACTGGAATTGAAAACAAGTGTTCCAGTGCTGGGACAGAAAAATGACGAAATGCCATGAATTCAATGAATGCACAGAACCAAGGACAAATTGAATTCTGAATCAAGTCCACTGCCAAGAATTCTCAAAAGACACACGTTAAAATTTGACTTAAGGTTTCCTGTTAACGGTGAAATGTAAATTAAGTCTGTACAAGTTTATGCAGTCAACTGATCAGAGTCCAATCTACTAACCTTCATCAATTGGAAACCAGTCGGGGAAAAAGAAGAAGTACAAGTAGAAAAAAAACTGACATATGGGTGAGTATGTATATAAATAATACACAAAATGATTTTTGAATTGGTAATCCATCTCTGTGTCCATATTCCATATGTACTATTTTGGATTTTTTTTTCTAAACTGGTTACTAACTACAGAAGACACTCCTACAATAAAATATTTTACAATAAAATGATTAACATTAAAAAAAAAAGGTTGACACGTTTTTAGTCTTTGAGAATATGTGATAAAAATAATACATGCCATTTGGGTTGGAAAATTCATGAAAAAAGTAAAGTCACACACACACACGCTTCTGTTTAAATGGGCAGGTGTGTGTCCATTTTGTCTTGTGTGTGAATGTGAATGATGGTGCAGGGGATGTTAGAGAAAGATTTTATTTCAAGAGCACCTCTATATATATTAAGTAAGTATGTGTGAGATGACAGTGAAGAAAAAAAAAGAGAAAAATTGAGATTCAATATCTTTTTTTTTTTGATGCATAATGGATGAGATCTTGACGCCCCTATAAAAAGCATCTCCCCACCGTTCCTGTCTTCAGTTTCACATACTTCAATCAATCGAGACCTAGCTCTTCCTAGAGGTCCAGTCCAGCCTGCAACTGAACGAAAGACTCTCTAGGCACAGTTTTGTTCCGATTTAGAAATTCAGTCAAATTTAATTTCAAAAAAAAAATCTTTTTCAATCAACCTGGATTTTGTGTCAATTACAAGTTTTTTTTAAATATCAATCAGTAAAAGTTTTTTTGAAACAAAAATTTAATTTGTCATCAGTTAGTCATTGAAAAGTGAATTACAATTACTAAGGAATATATTTATTGGAAGAAAATCAAAATGCTGTGGCTTTTATCATTTTCATACGCAACTTGGGCTCTCTTGAGTTCCTTGGTTGTGTTTCTTCTCATCATTTTTACGGACCGGAAATCACAAAAACAAGGAAAAGGTAAAAACAATATTTTCATTTAAAATTTATTTGGTTACTACATATCTGTAATCAAAACTAATTTACAAATTGACTTTTCGAAATTTCCCACAAAATAAATTAGTCATTAAAATTGAGTCCACTGATTATTTGACAGTGGTTTTGACAAAATGTCAAGAACAAAAATTTGACAATAATTTTCTATTTCCAGCTCCTGGACCGTATAAACTTCCGATTTTGGGTAATTTGTTGGAAATAGCGAAGTACCCAGACTCATCGGTAGCATTTGCTGCCCTCGCCAAAATTTATGGTGATGTTGTGTCCCTTCGTCTTGGGAATGTGGACTGTCTTTTAATCACTGGGATGGATAAAATTCGTTCAATTCTTCACACAAAAGGACATCTCTTTGACTCTCGACCCGACTTTCAAAGATACAACATGTTATTCAATGGAGATAAAAACAATTGTGAGTATCTACTAAAAAAACTAAAAAAAACCCGTTAAGCAAAAAAAAATTTCTCCCCTTTATTTATTCTTGTATAATATTACATACATATCTATCGTTTCAAAATTATTTTGTAACGGCATTTGTTTTGTTATTGCCAACCTCCTTTAAAAAGTTACATTCCCCTTTTTCTCACTTCCTCATTGTGATAAGCTTTATTTTTTTTCAAAAAATGTCCTTATTTCTTCCCAACAAAATGTTAAACTTTTATTTATTTAAAATTTTTTTTTATTTACAGCCATTGCATTCTCAAATTGGAGTGAATTACAACGTCGTCGTCGAGACTTGATTAAGAATCATACATTTCCCAAACAATATTCATCCATGTTTGAACATTTGGATGCAGTCACCAGTCATCACATTGGAAATTTGATGTCAACTCTGAGTGAGAATGAGGGACAAACAACGCTTTATTTGAAACCAATCTTGATGGAAACCATTGGGAAAATATTTGTTGAATATTTTACAAGTACGGAGATCACACCAGAAAATCATACAGATTATATTCGAATGATTGAAGCATTTGACTGTATCTTTGAAGAAGTTAATGAGGGCTGTTTGGGAGACTTGATCCCCTCAGTTATGTTTCTGTGTAACAAGTCTCATTTGACAAATTTGAGTGAGAATGTTCGCCATTTTGTGATTAAACATTGTGTCGAACCCCGATATGCTGAACGAGAAATTCAACAACAACAGACTCCAGATTCAACTCATCAGTCAAATCCTCAAAATAATAATAATAAACTTAAACCAAATCGTCATTCCATGTCAAACATGACGAATCAAGAATTTGAACAGGTGACATCAACTCCTGAACCAACTCTTCGAATGTCCCATCGACATTCTGAACCAAATTTTGCCAAGATGGATATGAATAATAATGATATGGAAAATTCAATGAATAATGATTTGTTGGATACTTTTTTGAATAATGTTGGTAAAGACAACATTACACTTGAAGTGGCTCTCTTTGCTCTTGAAGACATTCTTGGAGGACACTCAGCCATTGCAAACATGTTGACTCGACTTTTTGTTATCTTGGGACAGAATCCTGAAGTACAAGAAAAAATTCATTATGAAGTCATTGAAAGTGTTGGCAAGAGTAATCCTGTCAATCTTTTTAATCGATTGCCATACACTGAAGCTACTATGTGGGAAGGAGTGAGACATATTGCATCGCCAATCGTACCTCACGTTGCTGTGGTTGACACTACTATTGATGGTAAAAATTCTTTTCTTTTAATAAATATTATATTTTAATTTAAGAATGGGGCTAAAGTATTTGACAGAAACTCCTTCACAAGTTTTTTTTTACCGACAAAATTTGATATCATTTGAATATTGAAATAGTCCCATTCTCTATCAGTAGTCAAGTGAAAGTCGGGGTCAGGTAAATATTAGAGCAAAAAAAGAAATTTGACAATAGAAAAAAAGTATTTGGGTCATTTACAAAACACATAAGGAAAAATATTGTTTGGATTATTTTGTACAGTCATCAATGTTATACAGTAGAGAGGTGAAAATGACTGAAAAAGATGCAAAAAATGGTGAAAAAAGAAAGCGATATTTCTTATACATAAAATGTACATCCGACACAAATAGTATTAGATATATAGCATAAAAAAAGTATACAATACAAGAACAAAGTAGGTTTTCAATTGTAAAATCAAGAAATCATGGAATAATAATATGAAGAAATTTCTAAGATTTATTTTTTTTCTACATGTTATACTACCAAACACTCTGACCCAGATCATATTGAGAGATATGACACGTTAAAACTGTTCCCTTTTTTCACAAATAGTCTCTCTTGTATTTTAAAATGTGATGAGAATTTTTACAAGAGTTAACAGTGTAGACGATAACTTTAATATTAAATATTTTTATTTCATTTCAGATTTTGCTGTCCCAAAAGGAACCGTTCTATTCATTAACAATCGTGAGATCAACTTTTCACCTTCACTGTGGTCGGATCCTGACAAGTTTACACCTGAAAGATTCATCACTGCTGAGAATTTGGTAGTCAAGCCAGATCATTTTATTCCATTCAGTACGGGTCGTCGTAGTTGCATGGGCTACAAAATGGTCCAATACATCACTTTTCTTTGTATAGCCAATCTCTTTCAAAAATTTTCTCTACAACTTGACCCAACAGAGAATTATGCTATGAAAGGTGGAAATTTGGCTGTCAAGGGCCAAGGACCCCGATTCATTTTGAATCCATTAGACTGAGTTGACTGTTGTTTCACCTGCAAAAGAACAAAATAATGAACACACAAAAAAACAAGGATCCAAATTCACATAGTATTATTTTTATTGTACACTTAATTAATTAATTATTTATAACACTCATTACATATACACATTATATACATAGTATATAGTTACATATTGTTCATACAAGCGAATGATCAAAAGAATTCGCTTTAAATACACAATTAATTTTTACAATTTATCATGCACAAATTAAATGTGTAGTGGTAGTGTGTATATTCTTGATTAATTTTTTTTTTTGGAATTTTAATGTTGCCTAAAAAACTTTTTTAAATCTCAATGAAGTCTCCTGTCAAGTCAAACATGGAGACTTGCACTGATAAATATTTTAAAAAATGACTTTATTGTAGCCTTTTTTTTGCAAGTCGAGACAAGTTTTTGTTTGTTTGTTTGTTGTTTTTTTATACTACGAATTCAGACTGTCAAACTGTATTTACACACTACGACTATATACGACTCCACTATTAATTAATTATTAAATTAAGTATAAAGTGTATTTACTCTTGTATACTTGATACATTTTCAACAAAATATTGTTTGTTAGTCAAAGAAAAACAACTAATTAATTATTTTATCATTTTAATGTATTAATTATATTATCTATCCATCCTTGTACAATATTTGTAGCAAAGTATGATAAGCTCTTTAGGTTAATGACAAAATTTAATATTGTTTGTTATTACTAGTGAACATTATTAAATTTTATACAGAGAGAGAGAGAGAGAAATGATTTTACAAGAAAAAAAACTAAACAAAGAAAAGATAAAGAGGACAGACATGTGATGGCAAATCATATTTTTTATGTGAAATTATATTATCCAACGCTTCTTGTTGTAATGTGCCGCATGTACAAATTTTAGTGGAGAGACCGAGTTTTTATTAAAAACTCAAAAATTGTTTGTTACATGCGTAGTGAAAATTATTTTTACGATTATTTGTTATTTCATTTAAGTCATTTTTTTTGTTTATTTGTTTGTTGTTGAATTGTATAAACGTTCTACGCACTTTATAAAAAGTCAAATATAATAAATATTCAAGAAATTTCCAGTATAAATTTTTACTCCCAAATTTTAATTACTTTCATCCTTAAAAATTCAAGGTACCCTTGATTTCTTGAGGACCTTGACCATATTGTCATTTAAATATTATCTCATTTCAAATTAGACTTCAAGCAGTCTACTTTCTTGGGCAGAATTATTATTGTTCATTTTTAAGTGATGGACAGTGTCTATGTACTTAGAAAGCATAATTTAACTTAGTTTTCTCTGGGCTCTAGTTCACTTAGTTTGATACAATGCGTTGAGGTTTTATACTAAGGATAAGACTAATTTTGATTATGGTGGACAAGTGAAAGTTAGAGAGATAATTATTTTTGACTTATAGTCTTTATTTATGAGATAAAAGTATGCAAAAAAAAATACTGTGGATGAATGTAAAGTATTTGGAAGGGAACTGTGTGTCGGCTTGAAGAAATGGTTCAAAGAGATAATTTTAAACTTGTTCCTTGCCATGAATCTCACACCAATCGTCGCAACAACTTAGAGATTCATGAAATTCTTTTGACTCTTGCTCCTCTTTCTTGTGTTCAAGTTAATTTAAATAACTAATGTATTCAGTTACAATTTTCTAGAGTTAGTTCCCTCCATCTTTTCTTTCTCTCTCTCATCTTTTGCTACTGACCATTTTTATTACGATATTTCCTAATCTCAAGGTGTCCTTTTGAAATTTGTGAGAGCAAAAAAAAAAGTGCGTAACGCAATGTCAAAACGGTTCCATCCAAATAAATATTTTAATTATTGTACCAGCATTTTTATCACACACACCACCTTCTCAACCAATGAACGACAGGAGCAAGTTATTTTTTTTTTGTTTTTCTCTTTTTTTAATGAATAACTTTCTGCGCATTTAATCCTTTTTTAAATGTTGACTTTAAGTAAAAAATCAAATTTTTTAATCCGAAATGAATTTACGCAGTTTCATCTGGATATTAAATCCACATGTGAAAAATTGTACAAGTGTTTACTGACACAAAGGACCTTCAAAAAATGTGCTTTACTGGATAGAATTGAATACTGGTGATGACAAATAATAATGCAATAAACTGCGTGTCTCTTTTTTTTGTTTATTACTAGATACTATATACCAAGACCTGTCTATAAATAAACAAAAAAAAAATTCCATTTAAATGTACAAAAAGTATTTTGCTGACATGTGGATTCTATTCCCGGACAATTCAATAAAATTTCAAAATGAGCCTTATAATAGGTACAGATATTTTAATTGTTCCTTCAAATTATGAATCAATGTTTCAAAAATACTGCTCATTGTGTAATCTACAAAAAAAATGATTAAAAAAAGAATTTCGCCTATAGAATAATAGTACATGGAAGAATTCATTTCTTTTCACGTGACACAAATCCTCAAATTTGCAATCCACTGACAAAGAGACGTCATCAAAATGGCAACTTTTAACCGTTGACTATTTTTATTGTTGTAAAATGACAAGCTTTTTTCCCAAAAGTTTGTTGACAAATGACACTGTTGACTGTCATTTTCCTCCATGTACATTTTAACTTGTCAATACATAATGGTGTAAGATTGTCCCTTCCTTTGAAAAATTGATCAGTAATTCCACCAAACTGGTTTTTTTTGTAAAACCGTTCATAATACATAATGTAATAAATGATTTTGAATGTGTTTTAAATTCATATTTGTTGAGACTATACAATACTATGTATTATTATTTGTACATGATAAATAATGTAAAATATGCTATGTGACAATCCTTGTCTTTTTTTATCTGATGTAATGTAAACTAATGTAAATATAGTCATCTTGAAAATTATCACTGTGACCATCACTACCCAATATATTCCATCCTCAATGTTCAAAATACTAATCTCTCACCTTGTGTTCAGTGGGCACACGATAACGTGATTTTGATTTGATCTAACCAACAAGAATAAACCAATGAGAATGTCAACTACCCATACAATGTAAGTACATATTATAATACCTACAGTTAAAATATACTACATGATTTTGAAATGGTTAAAAGATAAGTCTACTGTAATCTGTATAACATACCTTATACATATTTCTCTCTCCTGTTGTTAAATTTATTTTACTCCTGGTATTCTATTAGAATTATTACGGTAATGTACAAATATACTTTTGTATGTATTATAATTCGGTATAGTCCATGTTACTGATACAACAATAAAAAAAATACCGCTGTTGACGTAAAAGCCCAACTTTTAATCTGCTGACAAATTCAATATTTTACAACAAAAACAACACTTGAAATCATTTTTTTCTTCCAAAAAAATAATAAATAAATACAATTTTAATATTGCCAGTTGACAGTGTCAAGTTGACAATTCAACTTTTGCCAAAATTTGAACAATGAAATCAATTAATTTTTTACGGAAGTAAATGTTGTAAATATTGACTAGAAAAAAAACAATTGTTAGTATTTATTGTACAGATATTAAAATATTACTCATCAGTTTGAGAAACTCAAGGGGGAAATTCCAAGGCTATACAGATTGAGCAAGTCAGGTTAAAAATGATAGCCAAAGAATTCTTTGTCATAATATTGATGCAATTCCTTGGTAAAATAGTTTATTTTGCAATGAAATGAGGAAGTTTTTTTAAAAAATTCTTGTCATAATAATACATATGTATACACATCAGTATTTAATAATAACGGGAAAAAAACCTGGAGTTTATTTTGATGTGAAAAATACAAAGTTTTTAAATGCGTTGTTTTTTAAATATAAAATATATAAAACTTCTTCAAAGGTTGTACTACTTAAATGGAAGTGTACAAATGTAATTCAAAGAGTACAATATCAATATCATAATATAAACTATAACACACATTTCCGTTGACATTATTTTTCAATTGACTGTTCTAATGTTGTGAGACACATCTCGACAGTAAAACTGACCTAGACGAGAGGAGGAAGTCGTACTCAATTCTGGAATATTCTTTTTTCATATGTGTCACCTGAAATAAGAGCATGGTATCTAAATATATTGTCAATTTTACAACAAAATCTTACGTAAACCAGTGCAGAGATCGAGCAGGTTCATGTTTGCTCTACTTTTCAATGATTTTGTGAATTATTTGTCCCATTTTCTCTCTCTGAACAGAGATTACATAGAAAATTAAGTTTTGGAAGGGACTAAATCTCTATTATTTGCTATACATTTAATTCTCTACAGACAATAACAAAGAATAACATTTTAAGTAGTCTTGTGACGCCGAATATTTTTGTTTCTATTTGGATCAGACATTCGCATTCTCTCTTACAAGAAAAGAGGGGGAGGGGGGAATACCTGAAGACAATGTAAATTGAATTTTGTTTTGGGGGTACCACTAGTTGCTACAATTAGACTTGTACCTATCTACACTAAATGTAAACAAGATGAAGAGTCTTTGTTTACAAGTGTTACCGTATATATTTATGTTTAAAGGTAAAGAAAGAGAAAGTAAAATACATAGTTAAGTTGATGCTTTAATTTGACCTCCTCCCCATCAAAAAAAAGTCCTGTACAATATTGAGACTTATTTTAAAGAGAGAAAAAATGAAGGATGAAAAACATTTTCTCTTTCTCATTCATGGTAATTTTTTTGTAATTTTTCCAATTATTTAAAATAGGTTTTGTAGAAAATATTATTCCAGTTGAAAAAATTATTTTTTGTTTTTGACAATCCAGGCTAATGCAGGCTCAAACAAAGATTTTTGACAAATCGATTTTTTTGAAAGTAAACAGGCAGGACAAATGTATAGGTCCTTTTCTTTTCGGTGTTCTTCGGTAATTGGATTAAAATTAATCCAGATTAGCAGGCATTACTTTTAATTTTTAATCCTAACCTTTGAAAATAAGTGATAATCCTTAGTCTTAATGGATTAATTTTTTCATTAATCCGATGAACACTAATCCTTTTCCTTGAAGGCCAGCGATTGTAATACCTAAATAAAATATTCTACAAACAAAATACTCCAAAACAAAAACAAAAAACAAAAGAACAAAAAAATCACTTTTTTACCTTTCTGATGAAATTTTTTGAAAAATCTTTTTCCGACAATGTACCCAAACTATTTACACACATGATCCCCATAATAAAAGGGATTAAAACAACACAAATACAACAAGAAATTAAAGAAAACCAAACCTGACGTTGTCAACTTCCCTCGCTCGCTTTGTCAAAATTTCAAATTTTCGACTTCCCGGGCACAAAAATTCTTTTTCTTCCGTTTACATAATCATGTTGCGGTGAAAGTAGATTATAATTAGCACGTCTAATTATATTTAAAATCAAGTCAACAGAACAGATAGAGAATTTAGTAAAGATTCCATGGTTTTTATGCGAAAAATCGTGTTTTGGTCAATTTTGCTCGGAAACCTGGATACTTATATTGGTGCCGGATGTTGATGGAATGTTGGGGACTATAAAATAGATGATTTGAGCTGGGAAATGTATCGCTTCTCGGCCTTTTGGCTAAGATCAAAGTGTAGTATCTGTTCTTATCAGCTTAATATCTGATACGGTCCTCATTGAGGACCCAGAATATTAAACTGATTTTTGGAAACCGGACCGAAAGTGAAGCTTTGCTTCCTTTGGACCACGGGTTGACCTGGCATTGCAGTACCGCTAGGCTCGGCCCACCTTAACTAAACAATTAAAATCTTCTTCTAATACTCCGAAGGATTCCATTGAGTTCAAATACTCCGCATTTTTTGACACCGGAAGTCTCCTGGGCCAAATTTTCGAAAAAAACCGCGATTTTGAGCAAAATGCCTCAAAAGCCCCTTAAAGCATACATAAAAATCACTAGCTCGTATAACCTAATGGTGCGTTCAGCGACTGAGAGAAAATTCAAAGTTTTTCTGTGTGCGTACATATGGCTGCGATGGTGCATGATCTCCCTATAGTAAAGTAGAGGAATCCCCCCTCCTAGTCCCTTTCAATGGAAAGAGACTGAGAGGCGAGTGTGGAACAAAATGATGCAATACCTGATATTTGGACTTGGAATTTTACTAATTTAATTTAGGATGTTTTAAATAAATCCTTGTTCCTGATAAAATTAAAATATTTTAACGATAAATAAAATATTTTATTTCATGCAATTTAAATTTAAGGGACAAAAATGTAGTAGAACCATAAAACAAGTCAAAATTAACGACAAATTAAATTCATGAAATATTGTTAATGAAAATCAAATCCTTAAGAAACTCAATCATGACATGATGAAATGAATGCTACAAAAGCCCATTTATATTTTTACTTTTATTTCAAAATGTTTTATACACATGTGTACATATGCAGACAAAAATTGTACCTACCTACATACTAAGGGCTCTTCGTAAATGACGTCACGTTTTTAAGGAGGTTAGCGATTTTGTGATATTTTCCAAGATTAAAAATAAGATTTTTATTGTAACAGACCCATTTGACCATTCTAGAAAATAGGGTGACATTATTTATTAAAGCCCTGGTATTTGAGACTCATAGTTTCAAGCAGTCTACAGCTTAAACAATTTTTATATACTTATGTATCAAAAGAATTTCAATCTAAACAAATTTCATCAAGTGACGTTTTTGGATGAATTAAATTTACGTTTAATTTGTTTAAAAAATTCTTGCAAAAAAATTTCAATCACATTTTAAACTCAAACAAATCAAATATCGAAAAGAAAAATCTTAGAAAATAATACTTTCCATTAAAATTTTGACGACTCTAACTTTACTTCCGTCCTTGGATCTGTATTTTTCATTTAAATATTCTTCAGACTGCCAAACGACTATAATTATAACTGTTGTCACTGACTAGATGTGACATTAAAACAATTTAATTGCAACTATTTTTTATCTACAGAGGAATAGAATGTAACAAAGCATTCGTGACTCAGCTCTCACATGCTACAGCGTTGCCATTGAGCGCAAAGAAAAGTAAGAAAAATCATAAAAATCTTAGAAGTCCCTCAACGCACCATTAGGTTATACGAGCTAGTATAAAAATCTTAGAGTTATTTTAAATTATATTTTACGTTCAGTTTTATCGTGGAAATGATGAGTCCAATGTATTTTGCAATGTTGCAAAAAAGAATTCACAGATGGGCAAAATTTTTTTTTTGCAAATTTTAACTTGGATAAGGACAAAAAGAAAGTGCAAGGTTCTTGGAGCTCATACAGTCATACAAAATACGATACATAGTTTTTAGGAAATTACATTAAATTTAAAGGGACAAAACCAGTTAAACATGAATGGAATCTGTTTTGATGTACAGAGCGGAGAGTTGACCAGGTGTAGTCCTCACAGAGTTCGGACGGTCCGAATCGGATAGGTGGCAAGGAGCTCTTGCGTTATTTATTTTTTTACGCTTAACACAACCCCTGGCCGATAGCATAGAATTTAACCGGGGGGAACCGGCCCCTTAGTGTGACGTCACGAAAAGAAAATCTGT
>JAQIVZ010003372.1:0-14423 GCA_034700945.1 Arrhopalites spinosus
ATGTCCGATCAGCATCGATCTTACACTGGATGTCCAGGCTTAGGGTTCAAAGGTCATTGTTTTGTAACCCATAAAAGTAATTTCTGATCTGCACGGCGACATTGACGGAATTGATGTTGGCCCAGGGCCAACACCAGGATTGCGCACGAAGCGCGTCAAAGTTCACACTAACAAATTGGAACGATTGTGGAGAGAAGCAAAGAAACATGTTCGTACAGTTGAAAATATTGACATGCTGCCATCGTATTTAGGTGAATTTGTTTACCGCCATAATATTTTGAACCCGTTACCAACTTTTGGTCAAAAACTGCGGCGGTTTATAAATGATCTGACCCGGGTTTACCCGGGACTTGGAAATCCAGGAATGATTGATGATCTTTCATCTTGCCAATGTTCAGACTGTGCTCCATAAATTGTATTTTACGTATTTTGTATTTTTTGTACTCATTGATGGAAATTAGAAGATTGGATTAAAATGAAATAAAAGTTCTACAAATAATTGTTTTTTTTGCCATTTCCACCTACATATTCCTATTGCATACTTTTATGTTATTAAATATTTATTACATCATAAATCCATTTTAACAGTACAGGCATCTGTTCATTTTTTCCCGCGTTAACTTTTAGTGACACATGTCACCTATGTTTTGAGAGGACGCATCAGGTTCTCTGATGAGAGGAAGCATGGGGTCCTCCCATGGGAGGACGTATGAGGTCCTCCTATGAGAGGACGCATGGGGTCCTCCCATGTAACGAGAGGACGTATCAGGAGGACGTATCCGGTCCTCCCATGGGAGGACGCATAGGAAAATAACATGGGAGGACCACTTCTTTGGCCAGATATCCGGACCCTAACCTTTTTTCTGGACACGGTTCTGCTTGCGCCTAGTGCCGCCACCCCACTGCACATCTTCTAAAGTCAAATGTTCTAAATCTTGACTTATAACGGTTATATGTTCTAACCACACCGTGTTATAAAGTCGCATGTTCTAAAATCCTGTTTTCAGTTAATTCTAACAATTCTACAATTTACTGCCCTCTTACAGACGAAGCACTGAAGAAATGAGTGTCACTGAAAAATCACTGATTTTTTAAAGAAAGTTTTTTCAATTTCATGCTAGTCTTACAAAATATTTGAAAAGTTTTGAAAACGATGAAAAGGTACTGAAACTATTTTCAGTACTTTTTCATTGTTTTCAAAATAACGAATGGACGACACATCGACGAACAAAATTCCGATTGACAAAGCAATAAAACCCAAAACTAAGGGAATTTTATTAGTGCTGGTGACATCGGATAAAACATTTTAAACTTAGTCCTAATTTATTAAATTGTTCGGAGGGAAGATTATTTTATTGATCTTGTATGTGGCTTGTTTCCAGCTTGAAACTTTTGTCCATTGTCTCTGTTCGACTTTAGAACGAATTATTTGTCACAATCTGCAGAGAGAAACACCAACAAAATAATGACATGATGATTATTTTTAAATAATCATCATTAACTGCAGTGCTACCAAAATGCACCTAAGCTTGTGCCAAAATGTTGTTGTGACCAAATATAAGGTCACAAATTTATAAAATAGTGTTTGAACAGTGTGACACTGTCAAAATGACAAATGGCTTTCAATGAGTGATCTTGTTGACTGTCGAATAAATATCATATGCATATTATGGAGAAACAGATAGAATGTCGGGCCAGGTTACTTTTGGACCAGCAGGTCACTTTTCCCACAATTCTGCAGAGAAATTGTAATTTGATGACCCTTGACATTTTAAAACTTGACCTTGTCATTAAAAGAAACGTTCATAGTCAAACTAAATAGGGTAAATAGGGTCTGAATGAATTTAAGATGGCTTGTTGATTTTTTTTGCACTTGAGAGTTGAGACCCTTAGATTGGCTGAAAAATAAAATTAAGACTGAATACAGTTTTGAAATGGGCATAAAACACCAGTTCAGGTTCATATGTGACCTCACGACCACTTAAACAATAAATAAAAATCTTTGGGGAATAAAAGATATTTCATGGGGAAAAAAATGTTTTTCAAATAATTTTTTTGGGAAAAAAAATATTCTAATTTTTTGAATTCTTTGGGGAAAAAAAATATTTCTAGGAAAAAAAAAAAATACGGCCATTAAATTATAATGATTTAATTTTGATGAAATTGTTGTCCTTAATGATGGCGGAGAGACGACCATTCGAGAACTTCCTGTGCCACCCCCTCCGCTTTAATGAGTCCTCACACTAAAATGAAACCCACCTACATTGTCCTCTTTTAATTAATTAATTAAACTAGGACGCACAGGTAGATTCATCTATTCATCGATAATTGTGACAAGTTGTCTCATCAACATGACATGATAGTTGACGCCATTTGACTCTCTTTATAATTAAAATTGATACATTTTTTTAAAAATATTGGAAGCCAGTGGGGTCTAATGAGGACCAAATGAAGAGAACCGGAAGTCAACTTTTATTTACTCCTCCTTCGTAGTGTGTGCTAGTACAAACTAAAATGGAAGAATATTTTTATTCAGAAATTTTATTTTAAAAATTGAGGAGGTTCAAATCATTGAATTTATTTTTTATGTAAATTAATTAGTAATTTAATTTAGACTACCTTAAATGGGAAGCGAACAAAGTCAACTCAGGTAGACATTTTAATTAACAAAAATTCAGGTCAATGACCCTTGTTAAAATTAGATCATTAATTATTTGAATTGTCATCAAACAGAGAGAATGAGAAGACGGGAGAGGTTAAGCGGAATCTCGTCAGTTTTCTCATAAATGGAAAAGGCTACAATGGTACTTTATTTTAAATTTCCCGCCGTTTTATTAATTAATTATTTCTTCATTTAGTTTACACAGACCATGGTAAATTCGGGCCCGAATCCCGCCTCATTGATTTTATCAGGGACGATGCAGGACTCAAAGGGACGAAATTCATGTGCAGGGAGGGCGGCTGTGGTGCCTGCGTTGTAAAATTTGATTTATTTTTTATTACAAAAATGGGTCAAATTTCAAGAAATTTAATTTTGTAGGTCACAGTGACAACTCGCAACCAAGGGGGAGAGGAAATGGTCCGGAGTATTAATTCCGTAATTTAAATAACCCGCATAAAAACTGAAAATTAAAAAATTGACATAAATTGTGACAATTGCAGTGTCTCACTCCGGTTTTTTCATGTGACGGCTATGACATCACGACGATTGAGGCCCTTGGGAGTACCAAAACGGGGAAGCCCCTGCATCCGATTCAAGAAAGAATGATCCGATTTAGTGGGTCACAATGTGGATACTGTACTCCTGGCTGGATAATGAACATGTATGGCCTCACCCAGTCGAAGAAGCCGGACAAACTTTATGTCCAGGACATTGAGGACTCCATGGACGGCAACATTTGTCGATGGTACTTTCTTTTGTTTTTCATAAAGTTCATTGACCTCACAATCTTATTTTGTTTTGACAGTACTGGCTACCGCCCCATTCTCGATGCCATGAAATCCATGGCCTCTGACGCGTCCGAAGAACTCCAGCGAAAATGTGGCAATGTGAGCTCGCCAAATTCAATTTTGAAATCATTATTAAATTTTAATTGTTTGAATAAAGATCCCCATTATCGCGCCATGTTTGAAAAACCCTGAGCTCGCAGAAGACGAACTGACAGAATTTGAGAAATTGGACTTGACCAGTGAGCACAAGGAGCCAGTGGGACTGCACTTGGATTCAAATTTAGGGCCTTGGGTATGGGTCAAGGCGGTGGATTTGAATATGTTGTTTTCCACCCTCGAAAAGTTTCAAGCCAATCAACTTCGCTATCGAGTGGTTGCGGGGAATACAGGAACTGGTATTGAATATTGATTTTAAAATGGGCGGGAATTTTTAAATTTGATTTACTGTTGTAGGAGTATTCAAAGAAGACGGCCCTTATCAAGCATACGTTGAGTTGAATAGCATTCCAATTCTAACCCAAAAAACGGTGACCCCAACGGGAGTCATTTTAGGGGGTGCGGTCACAATCTCTCAAGCCATTGAATCCATGAAAAAAGCGAGTGAATTTGATGGCTACACTTACTGCAAACAAGTTCACAAACATTGGAAACGAGTGGCGGGAACTCCAGTTCGAAATGCCGCCACTCTAGCGGGGAATCTCATGCTCAAACACGATCATCCCGAATTCCCTTCCGACATTTTTTTGATTTTAGAAACAATTGGCGCCATGCTCACCATTGGTAGAATTATTTTTAAATTAAAATTACCGGTCTAGAAATTAATTTTTAAAATTTAAGCTTCCGCGCCATCTCTGCAACAAATGTACACTCCATTTGAGTTCCTCAATTTGAACATGATGGGGAAAATTATTCTTTCGATTCACTTCCCAAGGAGAACTGGCTTCTACTTTCGTAGCTTCAAAGTAAAATTTAACTGTAATTAATTTTCTGCACTTTGATATTATTAAAATAATTTTCAGATCACCCGCCGCTATCAAAACACACATGCCTACATCAACGCCGGATTCCTCATGCACGTGACACCATCTCACCCTTACAAAGTCCTGGACAAACCCACCATCGTTTTTGGTGGAATCGCCCCAAATTTTGTAAGAAAAAAACTTAAAGTTTTAAATAATATTTAAATCAAATTATCTAAAATAATTAAATAAAACATAAATTTAATTTAATTTTGATTTAAGGTACACGCTGTCAGGACAGAATTATTTTTAATGGGGAAATTCCTCGATGAAAAAATAATTCAAGGGGTCATGGCCACTTTAGATTCTGAACTAATTCCCAATTTCCATCCTCCCGACGCTGACCCCATCTACCGGAAAAACCTGGCCCAGTCTTTGCTCTACAAGGTAAATCACAATTCAATTTAATTTTTAATTAACTAACGCAGCATTTAGTTTATGTTGGCCATCATGAACGAGACTCTGACCCCCAAAATAAAATCGGGCTGGCTGGACATTGAGCATGGGTTGACCTACGCCAAACAAAGTTACGACACACACAAGGAAGAGTGGCCATTGTACGAACCAGTCCCAAAATTAGAGGCGCCAATTCAGTGCACGGGAGAGGCGGAATACATAAACGACATCCATCTCCAACCCGGCGAACTTCATGGGGCTTTTGTTCTCGCCAAAGTCGGCTCAGCCACCATTGCCCACGTGGACCCATCAGAAGCCCTTGTAAGCTCAGAATTTGTAAATTACCGCCATTTTTTAAACCCACTTCTTTTGCCACAGAAAATTCCCGGTGTGGTCAGTTTCGTCACTGCCAAGGACATTCCTGGAATTAATAATTACATGAGTTATGCCACAGTAGATAAACCAGACGTGGTAAGTTACAAATTAAATAGGAAATTAATTGGAGATTAAATAAATTAATTATAATTAGATTTTCGCAGAGGACAAAGTTCTTTATGCTGGACAGCCGATTGGTTTAATTGTAGCAGAAAATAGAGAACTTGCCTTGAAAGTGTCCAAATTGGTTCGAATTGTTTACACAAATGTCCAAAAGCCCACCCTTGATTTTCCAGCTGCTCTAGACAAACTTGAGAGAGAGAACAAGTTGGCGGGAATATTTAAAATAGTGGAGGGTCCAAAGTCACCAGTGGGAGATTCGCCGCATTCAATAAAGGGCGAATTTCGGACTGGGGGTCAAGCTCATTTTACAATGGAACCCCAAACGTGTTTGTGTATTCCAAAGGAAGATGGCATGGACGTTTTTATGGCGACACAATGGATGACCCAAGCCCACTACGCCCTTGTTGACTGCCTGGCCATGCCCAGCAATGCGTAGGTTAAATATTTTACAATTATTTTAATTATTCAATCTTTGTTCGTAATTAGAATAAATATACAAATTCGGCGGCTGGGAGGCGGTTTCGGGGCTAAATTAGCAAGAGGAACTCACGTGGCAACAGCGTGCGCTGTAGCAGCTAATAAATTGAAGCGACCAGTGCGCCTTGTGGTGGATCTTGAAAGTAGCATGTCCGCCCTCGGTCAACGTCATCCCTATCTCTTCAAATACACAGTAAATTAATTTTAAAAAATTTGGATAAATTGTAGTTAAAATTTTAATTGTAGGTAGGATTCGATGATAATGGTAAAGTAATGGAGATGACCAATCAACTGATTTGTAACACGGGCGCCACGACCAATGAACAAACGGCGGATATTGCCTCATTTTTCTTTCAAAATTGCTACGCCGCCATCAACTGGAAACTTTCAACTGGAGCTGTGAATACAAACATCCCGCCAAATACTTTTTGTAGAGCTCCAGGTATAATTAATTTTAATTATTGTTTAATTAATTCTAAATTACACTTAAATTTTTAGGAAGTACACAAGCCATTGCTTCTATAGAAAATATAATGGAGCACATTGCCGCCTATTTAAAAAAAGATCCGCTAGAAGTGCGCATGGTCAATTTCTTTCAAGTAACTTGAATTAATTTAAAATAATAATTTAATTAATGTAATTAATTAAAGTAAATTACTTTAATTTAATTGTGATTTTTTTAAGAAAGGGGACCCAATTTTGATGGCACCTGGACACGCATTCGAAATTGACAACCAAATTCCTGGACTCATCGGGGAAATTAAACAGTCATGTGATTTTGATGAGCGCCAAAAATTTGTGGAGAATTTTAATTTAAATAATCGATGGAAGAAACGGGGCATCTCATTGGTCCCCATGTGTCATCAAGTCCCATACTTGTTCTCAGGGTACAGTTCCTTTGTCGTCATATACGCCAAAGATGGCTCTGTAGCTGTCAGTCATGCTGGCATTGAAATGGGTACGTTCAAATTATTTAAAGTTGGCGCGGTGCTTAACTCAAACTCACGACTTTGTAGGTCAAGGGATCAACACGAAGGTGGCTCAAGTGGTGGCCAAAACTTTGGGGATTCCATTGAGTAAAGTCAAGGTCAAGCCGGTCAATAATTTGATTTCGGCCAACAGTACGGGGACTGCCACGGGCATTACGAGCGAGACTGTGTGCCATGTACGTGTCACGTGTACAGGATTTTAATTGTAAATTAAATTGTATTTATTTTGTAGTCTGCCATGAAAGCCTGTGAAATTCTTTTGGCCCGCCTGGCCCCCGTTCGAGAGAAATTGGGGAAACCCACGTGGGAGGTTTTGGTGGAGGAAGGTCACAAAGTGGAGATTGACCTCAAGGCGTCGTACAATGCGACTTTTAAAGATTTTGTTAATTATCATTTATTTGGCACTGCCGTGGCGGAAGCTGAAATCGATGCCCTCACTGGAGAATTCAAAATCATCCGCATGGACATTATCAGCGATGCCGGTTAATTTTAATTTTCTTTTACTAATTAATTTAATATTTAAATTAATTTAATTGTAGGCATGTCCTTAAGTCCAGAAGTGGACATTGGTCAAGTGGAAGGGTCGTCCATAATGGGACTGGGATTGTGGTTAACAGAAAAACTCCAAAGGAATGAAAATACGGGACAACTTTTAACTAACAGAACTTGGGTAACCCTAAATTGTCCATTTAATTATATTTTAATTGTTTAATTAAAATTAATTTTCAAGGAATACAAGCCACCAGCTCCAAAAGACATTCCAGAAGATTTTCGAGTTTCTCTCATGAAAAATTCCAAGAATCCGTTTGGCGTTCTTGGGTCAAAAAGTAAGTCAATTGGAGCGCCAAATTCAAATATTTAAGTGACATTTTAATTAAATTTGTAGCCACTGGAGAGGCGTCGCTTTGTATGAGCGTCGTTGCATTTTTTGCTGTGAAACACGCCATCACGGCTGCTCGAGCGGATGCGGGAACGGTGGGATGGTTTCCGATGGGTACTTTAATTTTTAATTAAATTTATTTCTTCAACTATTTTAAAAATTAATTGGTTGATAGATGGGCCAGTAACACCTGAAGACATTCATCGGCTTTGTTTGACCGCTACAAGTCAATTTACAATTTAAATGTGACGATGAATCTAATTAATTTTGGGTATTAATTATTTTGTTGACATTTTGTAGTAAATTAAATGTGGAGACTGGAGATGTGGTTTTATGAATGGTTAATAATAACGTGTCATTTAATTTGTCATTAAAAATGGAGGTTCATACAATTAGCATGAAAATGAAAATGGGAGTACAGTGGGTTTTTTTTTACTATGGACTTATTAATTGCTAAAACTCTTTTTCAGAATTTTTATTGGGGGTGAACAATCTTTTTAATTATTATTTAAATTGTCTTGTCACAAAGATTTTAGAAATGAAATAGTTATTAATGTTAATTTATGGGTTTGTTTTAGATGGCGTCCCAAATAATAACGTACGTTATTAGTAGACGTCCTTGATTTTGCGAAAAGTAAAATTCTTTTCTCATTTTTTCATGATTCCCTAAACTAAAATAGGTATTTTTTAATTAAAAAATAAAAAATAACTTTGTCTTCATTTATTTTAATTTTTTTTAATTAAAAACTAATTGAAATTAAAGTCACATTAATAAATGGGGAAATAATTTTGAGAGTGAACTACACAGTTTGGGAAACTATGGCAGTTTTTGGAAGATTTGACAATTAAATTTTGAGAAGATGGGAAACATTGCCCAATCTTTCCATTCCCAAAAGATAGCCATACAAATGGCATGGAGCTTTTAAGGGTCAAACAATTTAATTTTGTACAAGAGAATGTACATGTAAGAGAAAATTTATCTCTTTAATTGAAATGTTAAACTTTTGGCATGGCTTCTGACCATGTCAAAAGTCAATCAAAAAAAAAAGAGAGAGATTGCTCGATTGGATTGTCAAGAAACTTAAGGGGGGGGGGAATTTGAACATAGGACAGTTTAACAAATGGAGCAAATCAATCCATGGAAAAATCAACAAACTTGGACAAAACATGTAGTGTTTCCATGTTTTGTCTGGAGAAAACAAAATAATTATTTTTCAAAAAACAAAAGTTAAATCAATAAAATCTAAATTCACTAGACCTTTAATTCAAGGTGACAAACTTTTTTATTGAAAAAATTCGCTTCTTTCAAATAACAATCAGTTACCAAATGGCAATCCCAACCCAGATAGAATTTACATAGAATGGGTCTAGTGAAAACGGCAGTCTACAGAAAACAATCTTCACTTTATTTTGTAGATAGTTCCACAATGGTGTGCCCCCTGTTTTAATTAAACTCCCGGTTTGTACAATTTATTCAAAAGTCATTGAAACAAAGGCCATTTTGGTATTAGTCCTGTGTTTCGTCATATGCGAATTTCGAATTGTATTAAAATTTACGTGTTCTAATAAATATTTCCTAATAATTGATTTCATTAAGTGAAGGCTGGTTTGGAGTCCACTTGAAGTTAACGAAAATCGAAAATTACAAATAAAATTTTACGGTACACCAATCTTGACACTTATCTAGGGCTTGTAGAAATCCCGGGACTGGAAAAAAGTCGGGAGTCGGGACGAGATTTATGTCAATCCCGGGATCCCGGGAAAAATCTCGGGATTTCGAAAAAACTTTTTTCTACATGAACGGACTATATACGATGATTTCATTTAAAAACAAAAATATTTTATTGTGTCAATTTAATTGAAGTTGGGTTATGGATTATGGGACACATTTTCATCTCCTTGACCAAGTCAAATTCCCAAAGTGAATTACCTTTACTTGACATATATTTCGTTTCTAATAAAAAAAATTAATTAGAACGGAAACTAATAGTACGGTTTAATTACGATTAATATTTAAAATTATTCATTAACTCTCAATTGAAAAATAGAAATTTCACTTCCTCTATCTTGGCTAATTTTAGCCAAGGGCTCACAAGTACCAAGTCCCTTACTTGAGAATGACAAAATAATATTGAAATAGAAAAATTTTAACTGTTTGAAAAATGTTGAAGTGGCAACATTTAAAATATAATTTTAAAATATTTAACCTCCTCTCACCTCCATGTCTACCCCTACCAATTTGATCAAGAGAGTGGCCACTTTAAAATTGTGAAATTTATTTGGCGCCACATTATTTTTAAATCGTGGCAATTGACTTTCAAATTATACACATGTTACATTCTGACTTCTGACCACTATACTACACAAAATTACTAATGGAAAAATCATAAAAAACCCAAATCAGGTGAACAATTTCCTTTGATTTTGCTATTTTATTCAATATTTTACACCTCCGAAAATCCCGGGATTTAAAATACAAAATCCCGGGATAATCAGGAGTAAAAAATACCGTCGGGATTCCGGGATTTCGGGACACCAAAAATGTAAAAAAAAACCGATTTGAATCTTTTTTGTACGGTGAAACGTGAGTACTGATTGTTGCGAAGAATGATTAGAAAAAAGGATTTGAGCTTGAATTATTTCACTTTTTTCATTCTCTCCTCCGTCGGAATTTTTCCCGCCAAATTCAATATGCCTAGTGGTAAAATTCGGATCGTTGTCAGTGGATGGCGTCGGTGGGTGTTTTATGGGTGGTTGGGTAATTCAATTGGGAACACGTTGTGGGTGAGTGGGCAGCTTTTTCAGGCCCTCGTTTTGGGTCAATATGTCAAATTTCATCATCTAGCCCCTCACATTATAGTCTCATGTTTATACACTTTCATGATATTTTGGACTGTGGTTCTTTTCATAATTCAACCGGACCTCAACCAAGCCATCTTCAACTTCCTTCAATTTACCAATCAAGGTGAGCGGGAAATTCAAAAATTTAAAGTGGCCCCTAATTTGAGTCATTTCATAACCTATATACGTATTCACCAAATCTACAGTACTTTTTTCGCCCCTATATTAAAATTTTTTGTACAGTAAAGTAAATCTTTTGGCCCCTAACTTTTCACCAAACGTACACTAAAGGGGCGTTTACATAATGAGTTAGAAATATATTTTTTGTTCTAATATTTAATTTTTTCAATTAATTTTGTTGATTTCAGACCGTGGCTCGTATTCATTTTCTGTACAAGAATTATTTCTCATTTTCCTCCCAAATTCTGTCTACATCGGCATGGCCCCTATAATTCCCTTCCTTTATTGGTATGACCCAACGTCACTTCAATTTATCTACTCGGCCCTGTCTTCCACGTGGCGGGATGAAAATGGCGGGATTTTGACTTTCTTAATTTTCTATGAAACACTAATCAACTTCTTTGCTTTGTCAGTTTCTTTTTACAGTCTTTTCGTCATTTTGGCTTTTGTAGATTATTGTAGTAATTATTTGGACAACCGTATCAATGCCCTCATGTAAGACCGCCATATTATTTGGGTCATGACCCCTCTGGAAAATTAATTTGATTTTTTTATAGGTTGGAAACATTTTCTTTGGGGAAGATTGGAAAGGAATTGGAAGACGGCCGGAAGTTGGAACTTTTGTTGAAATATTTTAATCTCGTCTACGCCTTCATTATTTTTACTCAAAAACTCTTCCTCATTGTTGTGGCCACCACGGGCCTCTTCTTTGGAATAAGGGTCCTCTCCACTTCCGGTCATGGGTTGCTTTTTGTCATTTTCACTGGAATCGGAATATATACTGTCATCGCTTTCATTGTTTTGTACGACAAGGCAATGAAGATGGCGGAGTTCAAGGCGGGAATTTTGATGGTGAGTCAACGCCTGCGATGGAAAGAAAACTGGAAGTTGATGAGAAGGAGGGTGGAGTCGATGGAGAATGTGGGGATCAAAGTGGGCCAATTTCATACCCTCGAACGAATTTTGACCCTTAATTTTGTGGATTTTGTGACAAATCAAGTTGTGAGTCTCCTTCTCACTTTCAACTAGAAAACAAATGTCAAATAGTTGATCCATAGACTTTGTCATGAAATAAAAAATTTTTTATATAAGAGAATGTTAAACTGTTGACATGGCCTTTGACCATGTCAAAAGCCACTTAGATGAATTAGAAAAGAGAGAGATTGCTCGATTGGTTTTATCAATAAACGTAAGGGGGGAGAATTTGCACATGGGACAATTTAAGACGGAGCAAATCAACCCCTGAAAAAATCAACAAACAAGGACAACGAGATCAAAACATGTATAGTGTCTCCATGTTGGAGACTTGTCTAGAGTTAAAAACAAAATAATTATTTTTCAAATAACAAAAGTCAAATCAATTAACTCTAAAGAACCACCCTGTTTTGATACCCAAAAACCCGAAAAACCAGGGCAAAAACCCAAAAGGAAAAACCTGCCCTGCCAACACTATGACCCATGCACTTTGTCATACAAAATAAAATATAAAAGAGGTGGCAATTACAAAATGAAAAGGAGAGTTGAACGGTCAAGACGGTGGATTCGTAAAACTCATCGTTCTTTAATAAATTTCAATGTACTGACGATAAAGCGTCCCACTCCAAGATTGCTATTTTGGAACCAAATGATTGATCTCACGGTATTCCCTCTATTGGCTCAATTTAAAGCGTGCATTTCAGTTGAGTCATAGAATTTATCATAGATTTATCCTGGCGTTATTTGAATGAACAACTGTATACCTACAAGTACATAATTGCTTTTAACTGTGAACTGTAAAAAATAAAAATAAATTGTTAAAATCAAGTTTTTCAATGGAAATATACCCCAGAGGTGACACTATTTACTAATTTTACTGATTTATTTGGGGCATAATTGATGTTAGTACGATAAATTAATTAAACAATTTCACGGTTAATTAAATGAAATATTTAGTATGAGGAAGTTTATTTAGCCATCTCATGATAATTCATATCCTCTTTTTCTCATCCACAATTTTATTATAAATTTTCATAATTAGTCAAGAATGCTTTAAGCACAATTTTATTCTTTTGAGAAATAGTCATTAATTTTTATTAATAAAATTGTGTCATTTAATTTGAGCATCTTTATAAACATAGAATGGCCTTTTTACGTGCTAAAGTTAGATTGGTATCATGATGGCCATTTTGAGCCCTTAAATGACCTCTCCCTTTAATTGTCCTACATTT
This sequence comes from Arrhopalites spinosus, assembly GCA_034700945.1. Classification (NCBI taxonomy): domain Eukaryota; kingdom Metazoa; phylum Arthropoda; class Collembola; order Symphypleona; family Arrhopalitidae; genus Arrhopalites; species Arrhopalites spinosus. The sequence goes on from JAQIVZ010003372.1 coordinate 12,938, forward strand.
TTTATTGACCTCTGGAACCGACCCAGAAACATAGAACAAGTTGACCCGTATCATCAAAGTCGAGTCCTGTGGAATTATTTGTAACATGAGAGAAGGATTTGTCGAGGTCAAGTCCAACCCTTGTTCAAACCAATAATCAAGAAAATTTTCAATAATGAACGCTAATTGTCATTGATTTTTTTGTCATCAATCAAATTTTAGTCTTGTTATCACTTTTTTGGGGTACCTTTGAAATTTTTATCAATTTTTTGTCATTCTTTTCAATGAACCAATCAATCAACAAGATTTTTTTTCCCACGTGGAATTTCCAAGAGTTCAACTTGACAATTTTTCTATGGCTCCCATCGTCAGTTCTCATTTCCGACCGAATTATTCAGCAACAAAGTGCCTTGCCATAATTGATCATGAATAGCTTTTTCGGCTTTTTATTTGCCCTTTTCATTTCTCAAGCCCTTGGTTATGACGGTACAATTATTTTTTAATTACAATTAAAGTCATGTGATTCTACCAGGTAAATTTTTTGTGCAGGAAAAATTGAGCCGAATATAATTGGAGGGGTGGAGGCTCAACTGGGTGAATTCCCCTCCATGGTCTTTCTCAATCGAGTTGACCCTCAACACTCAAAGAGGCCATCCCCCTTGGCTCTCGTCCATTCATGTGGCGCCACCATCATCAATTCCAACTTTATTTTGACAGCCGCCCATTGTTGTGGACGACGCCCTGAGACCTACGAAGCTGTGGCGGGAGTCCATGACATAAATGAGCCCAACGAATTTTGGCAGACTCGAAAAATTGCCAATATTACCATCCATCCATTTTTTGGTGTGCCGTAAGTCTTTCAAAATTTATTTTAAAATCACGTGACACAAAAAGGATTTTGGCATGAATCCAGATTTTTACATCATGATGTCTGTGTCATCCAAGTAGACACGCCTTGGTTATGGACCGAAAGGGTTCAACCCGGGAATTTCAGTGAGGCTAATGTGACAGCTGGGAGTCTCCTCCTGGCGGCGGGTTGGGGATTAACTAGTAATGAGGATGACGATTCCTATGCTACGAAATTGAAGAAATTGAACATGACCTCCATTTCCCGCGAAGAATGTCGCAAGTATGCATCAGCCGAGACGGTGGATGACACAGCGCTTTGTACTTTTGGTCAAGAGGGTGTCACGTGTAGTGGAGACTCGGGGAGTATTTTGGCACTAGAGGAAGTTCAAGTTGGTATCACTTCTTGGACGAAAGGTTGTAATTCAACTTTACCCGCTGGCTTTGCCTACATTCCAAATCTCTTGCCTTGGATTCGGTCCGTGGCTGGTTGAATTTGGAATTAATTTTAATTTTCATAGTAAAATATTATGGGAAACGTATTTAATTATTTAAATATAAAATGTGGCAATCCTGACATTAAAGGCGACTATCGGATAAGACCCTGATTTTTGCTGCGCCTTGTGGGTCATTTGGCACGGTCGCATTAAATTTTAAATAT
>JAQIVZ010003373.1:0-14411 GCA_034700945.1 Arrhopalites spinosus
AACATACTAAAATATCTTGGTGATCGGTTTACAACGAACCGAGATAAAAAATCATAATCATTACTTTTTGATCTCCCTACGTAGAGTTGAAATTACTTGTTTAAGATCATTTCACGCGGTCTGAGACGTGCCTGAATGTTAGACCAAAATAAAGATTTTTCCGTTAAACCATTTGATATCTGTACCATAGGCGATACTTTATTGAGATTGACCTTAAACGTTGTACAATATAGAAACAAGTCCTTGAACTTTTATTCCCGTGTTTGACTCTCAAACTTTGACATGTGAGTGAACTTGAGTCACGTGTTTTTTTATTTAAAATACTGACTATTTGCATATTTCATTACTACGGAAAACTCACGTGGACAGATTTTTATCACTTTTGTTTGACTTGTATAGAGGAAAAAAAACTTTTTATAATTTCTCATGTTAACTAATAGTTGTCAGGTTTTGCACCTTAACTAAATTACTCTTTATACTTAACTCAACCCTTTTAATAATGATGAAAGGTATAAAGTTCAAACGAAGCCTGCTTGAAAAGAACTTTCACCTTGTTCCCGGAAATAGTTTCATGACGGACTAAAGGATGGATTCATTGAAAAATCACTCAAGTTGATGACGACCAGAGGGTACATTTCATAAAATTAGGACTTATAATAGATACATACTCCACGTTGTCGCTCGATCCCTTGAGTTTATAAAAGAAGTATAGTAGAAGTGTAGTATAGTTTTGACATAAGAAAATGCCGATTAATTTTGTCCATTGGGAGCTCTACATTTTGGTAACAATGCCATGAATGTAAATTAATAATGAAAAGCATGGTGCTAGTTGTACACCCACAAGAGACAACGACATGGTATGTTGAAACCACTGAAAGCTTATGGCTTTACACGGATTATGTCATTTCCTTGCATTAGTTCAATCTATTCCAGTTTCTGGGGTGATTGTGAGAATGCTTTTAATGTGATTCAGAGAGTATAGCCAACTTGGTTTAAAATTGTTTTAATTTAACATTATTCAGAGGAATTTGTTTTCCTATTACATAATTACAATAGACTTTGGATTCATTATGTATACACATTTAAAATTAACATTATGCTCTGTACACTACATTTCTACATTATCTATTCTATTTTTCAAAGGTATCATATATACATATATTGATATATACATATCAATGCAATCAGCATACAAATACACTGCAATTTTTTTTCTCGTTCTTACTTGAGCAAAATATTTTTATCCACAATATGTAGAGAAATTGTCTACAGAAATCAATAATTTTTTTAAAAAATGTCAATGCCTTAAGGTGTAGTGCCAATACTTATGTACTATGTACCTTATATATAACACTACACGAAAAAAATTGTGAATTTGAAATCATAAAGGGAAAATGAGCATTAAAGTTTTTACATTCATTCCATCAAAAACTGTAATTTTCACGTTAGTTAACGACTAACGACCTCAGAGTTTTTGATGGACTCCTTAAAAATGTGTTTTTTTGACATGGACAAGTCATTCAGCAGAGAAAATGTGGAATTTATTTGTACATGTCACTCATTTTTTCTCTCTTGCATGTGAATGAATTGTTAAATATTTTTGTATTTTATTTACATTTTTTTTATTCAATTCTCTAAGGACTTGTGCACTTTCACTTTTAGGCTGTCAAAGAAAAATTCCTAATGAGGTTCCGTACTGCATTCTGCACAACCTTACACTTTATCTTGTTTGACAAATGTTGAGGATGGCAGGAAGGGGATGGCTGTTATATATAATTAATTCAATTTCAAACTTGGTTAGACAGGTTGTGTAGGAACACTAAAAAAAATCTTTTCAGGACAAGGGTTTCTAAAAGCTTTTCCCTCAAAGATTGACGGCATTTCTTGACTTGTTTGAATGAAACTCATGTGAAAATTTTTTCTACCCCAACATAGGTATACTACCTAGAAATGATGATGTCAAGAATCAAAATGTCAAAACTTAATTGTAATACTTGGAAAATAATTTCAACATTTAAATTAATTTGATGATATTACATTGTTCAACATATTTTGAATCTGTCTAGTACTTAATGCAACAAGTGAGACTTTTTAATTATTTTTTGGAAAATGTTTATTGGAGTGGGATGAGACAGACATTGCACGTATACACCTATACAAATGCAAATAATATTTGCATTGTGACTGATTGGCAAAGTTTTTCATGTCATGACATTTCACAATTCCTTCAATTCGCATTGAAATATCAAGGATTGTTTTTAGAAGAATGCTCAAAAAAAGAGATTTATTCAAGTAAAAATGTGATTAATTCAAGATTTCGTATAGTTCAACTATTGGGTTAATAAAGAATAAAAAATATGCTAATAAAGTTATACATAAATTATTATAATTTTTGTTTACGTAGTAGCAATGTACAGCAATGTAGTTGAGACCACAAAAATATTTTATTATTTTTTTTAGGTAGATTCATACGATATATTAGTAGGCCAGACTTGTAATTTAGGAATAAAATTTCCAAACTTTTAATTCAATGTTCACTCACTATGCCTGTTGCACTTTTGTTTTTCTGTAATGTAATTTGGTGAGTTTTTCATTATTCCACATCCATCCATGACCTGGTTTCGAATAAAACTAGTGTTGCTTAACTACATATATAAAATTCCAAACCTCAATTCTCTCAATTTTTTTTTTACATTTTCTTTTTCTCACTCAGTATACACATTCTCACAGGAGTGAACAATAGGCCCATGAGGGAAGGTGCAAAAGACTCAGAATGGTCCATATTTTATAATTTATTTTACTCACAATACAACTACACATACAAATAAATTTGCATACTACCAAAAAATCATAACAATTTTTTTATTCTGCATAATAAGTTCTGAGCCCAGTTCATCTTTACAAATGACAACGAGAGTACAACAATTTAAAATCATTCCTATCTAATACAAGCAACAGTGAGTGGAAGAGAAAGTGGAGAAAGCACTTTAGACAATATGAAAATATAAATGAAAACTGGTGAGAGAAATGTGTGGTCGTATTTGAGAGGATGAAAGTGAATCGAGACAATTATTTTTTTTTCATTTTCACACAATTGTAAAGGTCATGAGATTCTTGTGCCATATTTAAACTCAAATTTTGATCCCTGTCAAAGTCTACACACAAGGGAATCAAGTCATTTCTGGACATGAGTGTAATATAAACTACATATTAAGTATAGACACAATAAAATTACGTTGAACTAATGAATTATATATACGTATTACATAATTTGTTATATAGTTTGTGCTATACTATGTATCATAATAATTGAAGGCGAGACATTTAAGCCCCCGATTTCCATCTCATGTGTTCGTAAAGTTTAGCCGGGCTTAAGTTATAGAGAATTTGAAGCTACAACACAAGAAATAGCCAAAGGAAAATTATACAGTCCTCTCTTCTAGTAAATACATAATAGATGATATAGACCTATCTAAATCTCTCTTCTACGCTGTAATTCTTTGTTAGTCATCTGCGTATTCACTCAATTTTGTTGGGAGAGGTAAATAATCCACTTCCATTTCTAGTCTGGAGAATATTTTTGTTTGTAAGTACAAGTATATTAGAGCCAACTATTAAGTACAAACAGAGAGAACTTACAGGATGTTGTTAGGAGTGCAAGGGCATAAAGGAGCTTTCACTTGAGAGGGAATGAATCCAAAATAACAATAATAATGTTGGGGAATATCTTCTCTCCCTACTCATTTGTGAAGGACCATCTTAACATTTCTTTCATTGTACTGCCTCTCCATGCTTCTTGAGTACATTTCTATATTGCCTTTGTGTTGGATCTAAATTAACATGTGAAAATTCATGATGGTGAAAGTAGAATAATACAGACTGTGTGTACAATATGTACGAATAGTGGTATACACACAATAAATGATAAATTCTTATTCCTTCGCTGTATAATGTAGACAAGAGGTCATCGTGAGTAAATAATTTGGTTCATATCTACCACTGTATTTTTTTCCTCTACAATCTACAATAAAAATTCTTTACTCTTGTGAGATCTCTTTAAATTTATGATAAGGGTGGGTACTACTGGGTACATATTTAAAATGTCATTAATTAAATCATTGTTAGTAATTAGAATAAAAGCATTTTGCGTAATCATTAGATTCTTTGATAGTATACTGAATTAATTATTAATAACTAACCTGGTAAATGCATCAAAGAAACGAAAAATTTTCAGTTGGACTGAAATTCGTGATAAATAGTGAAAATTAATGTCTTAATAAACAAAATGTAATGTATAAAATATGTGGAATTTCATTATTGATGAACACTAAAATTACATAAGACTATTAAATTAATTGCGTTATGATGTAAGATTACAAAGTTAGAAAAATCAATAGGGCTATCAAATTTGATGATGACCTTGTGAAAATATGTAGATTTTGAGTCATTTACGTTTTCACTACCCACAAAGAATTACCCTTGAAATTATAAAATAAGCAGAGAAACGTTTCCTTTGAAATGTAAAGAAATTATGTTAGATTAAAAATAATTTCAATACAAACGATTTATAAAATGGTCAATAGTACTTATGTGTGGGGGAGTTTTCCAAAAACTGAAACTTTCCAACGGAAACCTTTCTTCGAAAATCTGTTGACCTTTCAGTTTGAAGATTGCAAAGAAATACACAATGTCATCATAACGCTTATGAAGAAACCAATGTGGAACAAAATTCACATCATAAAAATAAAGATTTTTTTATTTCAGTAAAACAAAAACTGTTACCAGCTTAATCATATTGAGTATTCTTTTTTGAGCAATTTCATTAATCTCTTATCATTCTTTCAAAAATGTTAATAGATTGTTTCAGCCACTCCTTTGTTCATCATCCAAATTAATCTTCCATACTTCTGGGTTATACGGGGAACCCAAGTAGGCAAATTGTCCACTTTTATCCACGCTAATCTCACTTATATGATGTACCTAAAAAGAATACAATTGAGATTCAAGCTACAGCATAATCTTGTTGGCGATCCCGTCATACTTACAATTTCATGAATTTCATATTCCATACAAATGAAAGTTTATTATACCCTTCCAGTAAAGTCTTGTAAACTATTGATAATTTGACCATTTTGATTTAATTCAATAATATGTCCATGTTTAGGTAATACATTGGCAAAAGGTTCCAAGTGTCCAATCTGCAACAATAAAATGAAGCCAATTTATTGAACAATAAAAAAACGTGAACAATCAAATTAATGAGACAGGAAGATCTGATGCTAATAAGCAGCTTACGTAATACACTGCACTTTTAGTCACAATATTTGGAATCATCAAGTCAAAGAGATAAAAAGTGGATTGAACAATATTAAAAAGCCGGACGATTAATCTTCGGACATTGGGCAACGGAGCCAGAACATCAATTAATGAGAGCTTCTATAAATCAAAATCATTATGATTTTTAATTGTGATTATCCTTCCACCACGAGTTAGCCTACTTGAAACATTCTTACATCTGAGTAGCGAGGTGCTACTAAGCTCACAAAGAAGCCACCCCTTCCATTAGAACGAATGTTATCTGCAATCAAAGTTTGTACAATTAATTTTTTAAAACAAGATAACAAAACTGAATACGACAGAGTAATTTCATTTATTTTGCTGCTCATCCATGTAATTCTAAACAACATTCCTGCGAGAATATCGAATAAAAGGTAGGACAAAATCTGTACCTGGAGATCCTGGAAGTCCATCAATGAAGATTTCTTTCGACCCAGCTTTTGAACCTTTCAAGTAGTACCTACAGAAAATTTTTCATGATCATTGGGTTTCTAAACTAATAAATTGAATAAATAGATAATAAAAAACTCAAACCTCCACACTCTGAAACGAGTAGTTTCTGAGACCAAAACGCTGGACTCATCCGGAAATAACTGAACTCCATTGGCAAAGTGTAAATCTGTCATTAGAACAGTAGATTTTTTTGACACTGGGTCGTATTTCAATAGTCTGCATCAAACAAGCGAGTTAATAGTTAAATCACAGTGAATCTTTCAAGTAAATTATTTCATGAATTTAAAAGTACGTGTGTAAACGATACACATACCTTCCACTGGGTTGTCCTAGAAGTTCAGTGACAGCATCCTGTAAATGTACATTTGTACTGGAATCTGACCAATATATTTCTCCAGATTTTGAAACATCCAAGTCATTTGGGCACATGGGGCGTTTGCCATCAATTTTTTCCTTTGAAGACACCAGTGTTTCGTAATGTCCTAAGAATTTGCATTAAAAAATAACATGATGATTTATGTACTTATAATGTACTCAAATCTCTTATCCGGAAGAAAGATAAAGTCTAACCAGTATCGACATCAAGGCGAAATAATCCAAAATAAGCGTCAGTGACAATTAATTTTCCATTGGCATCAAATCTCATTCCTAGTGGACGACCGCATATAGCTTCTTCGTGTTTTCCTTCTACAGTGATAATTTATTACGTAAGTACTTTTATTACAAATAATTCTACATGTTAGCATGAAAATAGGATATGTACCGCAATCGTTTCCAAATTTAGCAACCACAGAAATCTCTCCATTTTTTATCTGTATAACTTCCCCTCCAATTACTCCAGTGTACAATTCGTCTCCTCTAATTGCTATTGACTCAGGTCCAAGTAACTGACCTTTGTTAAGGGATTCGGCTGAATTAAGCTTTATATTTCTTGCCAATATCCCTTCCAACTTCATGGCAGGCTTGACACTGTTACATTAAATGAGATTGTTATTTCACTGACTAGCTTATAACAAGCTTTAATATGTTAAAATTTAATTTTAAAAAATAGTTACTTACGTGAATGATTCAAAGAGCATGTTAGGAGGAATGCCAGGCAAAAACGCGATACCACACAAGAGAATAATAAAATATACTATGACCCGAGCAAAAGACGATAAAGGCCCCTGTGATCCCATCTTAATTATTTGGCACTTTAATGATGAATCGGCACTTTAAAAGGGCTAGGTAATGTTTACAAAAAAAAAATTGACAGAGAAGTTTGAAATGACTCCCGGTCGAAATTGTGGGGGTCTTTGAATTTTTTGACGTAATTTTTTACGGCTAGTCTACAAAAATGTACTACAGTTTGTAGGGGTTTACAACTTATTTTGTTTTTATTCATTCTAACCATCATGGAAGAGATAATTGTGCAGTTGAGACAAGCAATCGAATCAGGCCGCACGGGTAATTTCTTTAAAATTAATAGTTGTCTAATGGACAAACAAATTGTATTTGGAATAATGTACAATAAATGACTCAATGTTGTTGTTGACACTTTGAAAAAGTTAACTGTTAATTTTAACTGACAAGTCTTCTTGATGAGACATGTGTTGACAACCAATTTGCGTTCGTCATATGTTGGTCCTGTGTGTAAAGGACCTTGACATTTTCACCTCAAAAATAGTACAACGGAAGAGCGATTATATTGTCTATGATTAATATTTAAATCTTTAATATTGTAGATATTGTCAATTTGATCTTGGGCAACTGCAAAGCATGTAAGTTTTCATAGAATGTGAACAAGTGACAGCTTACTTTTATTTATGTAAACAATCATTTGATTTATAATTTTCATGCCTAATTGTTACTTACAACTAGTAACTTACAACTTATTGTAAGTTACAAGAGGCAATGAAACGTGGAATATATTTCGTATAACAGATTGTCATATAATATATGACAGTACATAATATATATAATATACACTAAGTAATTAACCCCGTTTTATTGACTCATTCATAGCTCTTTGAACTCATTATTTTAATTATTTTTGTTTTCATTCAGTGGGACCCGATGGCCTGAACGTACGAGACAAGTTATTGAATGAGCAAATAATTCCAGAAGGCACATTTTTTCATTTTGCAGCCAAATTGGGTTCTGCTGATATAGTTCGTAGTTTCTTATTTGCGGGAGCCAATCCTTTACAAGAAAACAAGGATGGTGAAAATCCTTTCGAGGTTAATCCTGACCTTCAATCAACTTTTGTAGAGGAACTGCTTCGAGCCACTGCTGCTTCCAAGTAATTGATGATTTACTTGAAATAGTACATTATATTATGTGGGATTAGTAATCTGAGGACGGTCATTATTTTGAGGGTGATAAAGATAATAAGTTTTAATAAATACCTTTTTTTAGTATACATAGAATAGATCAACTTTTAAAAGCCGGCGTGGACCCTAATTCATGGGACTGTGATCAGAGACGTAATTCTGTGTTACATTGGGCCGTGTCATTTGCGAACCCTGAAGCAGTTGCCTTTCTAATAGGTATTTTAACATGTACATATATTATATAATTATGTAATTGTGGTCAGCACATGATAAATGTATGACGTATCGCATATTTCAAATATTTTTTATTATTGCAGAACACGGTGCTGATGTTAATATTCAAACAGCAGACGCTGTTGTTCCGTACGTTTAAAATTTTTTTTTATTTAATTCCTACATGGTGACTACATTTTGTGATTCATGTTGACTACAAAGACTTGCATAAACGTTTAATTACGGATTATTTAACTATAAATGTAATATGCATTTATAGGCTACATGATGCTGTGGAGAGAGGAAGTATTAAAATTGTTGAAATCCTTTTGAAGCACAATGCATCACCATTAATTAAAGCTACTACAGGGTAAGCAAGAAATATTCTACTCTACATAATTCTAGTGTCAATTTAAAATTAGTGCTATTTATTCTTGACTGACGATTGATTTTTATTTTCAGAAAATTTGCTGACAAATCTCCCTTGGATTTGGCCTCTCAGAAACCAGAAATATTTTCCCTTATGAGTCAGTACCTTGCTGTTCAATTTAATTCAAAAACAAAACGATCCTCAATGGAATCTATTTACAATAATGGACCGGAGAGTCCAACTTCTCCGTCTGTTTCAGACCACCTCCACACGTCAAATAGTGGGGATTATTTTCATATTCATAAAGGATTTAATTCGGTACATCCCAGTTTTAGTTTTATTATAATAATTTTATTATTTTAAAAACAATTTGTACTTTATGGTCCGTATTATATTGTAATGTATATTTAATATTAATTGTTTAGACGTTAGAAAATGTTTTGAGAGCAGCTGAGTTGAAAGCTCCAATTCAACCTCTAATAACTGATTCAAATCTGAGTCTACTTTGGCCGCTACCAAAGCGTCTTCATCAATTAGAAGGTTCACATTTTCGTCCAGAAAAGACACTCCAAGTTTCTATCATTCGTGCTGCAGAATCTGTTCATAGGTAATAAAGATATCAATTTAAAATGAAAGACGTTCCAATCTTGTAGTTACAAAAATCACAAATTTCAACTCATGTATATTCTTGTTCACAATCCTACGTTATGTACAAGACTTGTAGTACAAGTAGTACAACATAAAATTGACTATAATATAATATCATTTGGTTTTTGTTTAATTCTTTAGGATTTTGGACCTCTTTAGTATGCACAAAGATGTTTTTGAAGATCTCGGATATGACATTGTTGCACAGCAAGTTGAAGGTCCAGAAAGTGTCAGTCTAAATAATTCAGAATGCAATCAATCTAGTCACATTCAGTGTTGCATCAACTCTGACATCCTTTCTGTACCTCAATCGTATCGACTGCATATTACTAGTCAAAGGGTAACGTTAAAATATATTTCAAAAACATTTAACAAACAATTTTATTGTTAGCAAGTTTTCATAATGAATGTATTATTTTTTTGATAGGTGAAAATAACTGCAGCGGATGTTCAAGGCTGTAGGAATGCAATATGCACACTTATTCAATTTTTAACTCTTTACTCAGAAAACGATGGAATTCCTCCTCTTATTATTAATGACTGGCCGAGTTTACCACATAGAGGTACACAATATTAATTATTTATTTTGAAATAATTGAATGTCTATTGTATGATCGGTAAATAATAAATAATTATATTTTCTAAGTATTATGTCGAGGAAGAATTTGAATTATGCATGAAGGCTAACTATGATTTAATTAATTTACTGCAGGTGTACTTGTAGATCTACACCAACGCATTCCAACAATGGTAAAAAATAATTTCTTTTAAATATATCTAACAAAGACATCTTAGAAGATTTTTATGAGCATACTAGTCTAATAGGAATATAATTTTACAAATAGGAGACTTTGTTTGACCTTATCAAGGTAATTATTTCATTCTTAAATTCGATAGTTTAAACTGTGTAAACGTAAATTATTAAAAATGTTGTCTTTTGTTACTCACAATTTATAAAGTTGTACGCTTTACTCAAAATAAATTTTCTGCATCTGCATTTTCGACTCGATAAAAGTGGAAATCTTGCCTCCTACACAAAAGGGTGAGTGTAATGTTTTATCATGACATTCTTACATTTTGTTCTAATCCATTCTATCCTTAATTGTTTTGAGGAAATGATCCTATGATAAAATATAAATAAATAATTTCGTACATTTTAGTGAAATTGTTGCTATTGACCGACATTGCCTGGATTTGGGTATAACTCTGGGTAAGATTTCTGATTATTCGTGATAAAATTTCAAGTTCAAATACATGTATAGATATGTTATATAACTTTAATGGCAATCTTCAAAAAATTATTCGATAATCATATTAATCAATGTTATTTCTTCCTATTCAGTGCCCGCTGTCGACATAGTCGCAGGAATTAATTTGACCGAGTACTTTCAATTAATTAAACCTCAGCTTCAGAATATTCTTCCAAATTTCGCAACGACTAGGTAATTTCATGAACCCAACGCTCAAAATTTAACATTTTAGATGTCATACAAATACAACAAATTTTTTCTACGAAAAGGGAATATAGATTATAATAGATTATTGAATGTAGAAATCTTAACTTAATATTTTACTTATGCGCTTGTATTACTCTGTGTCTGTGTGTTTAGGTATGTACACGTTGGACCGGAACTGACGAGCCTTATGTTTTCAAATGAAACTGAAGGAATTGATTTCGGTAACATTTGGAAGTTTGTACCCGTTCCATCGGATGGAATTGTAATGATGTGCTATAATGCCCTGAAAATTCATGTTGTGAATCCAGCAACTTTGACAAATATTCCTACCAACGTCATTTTGATTGACTACGGTTTTCAGGTTAGCAAAATAATTTTTTCTGATATATCGTACAGGTAGTAGTAGTGTAGTTCGTACTTGTTCGGAGACTATATTTTAAATTTGTAGACAATAACTTTTGTTCTCCTGAGCGGTTTCAATTAGTTCAAATTTTGGACTCTTATTTTGAAATCGTTTCAAACATTTACATGTATGAGAACATAAATTAAATTCATTGTGTTTCCGAGGGGTCATTACTCAAGTTTAGCAAAAATGATCTGTGATACAGCACAAACAAATGTCAATTAGAGTTAAATGAATTTTTAAAGGATTGTTGTGCATGGATTTATAAATAAATAAGTTTTTTTGGTATCTTTATGTACAGGCAGACTACAACTTTGGATCTATGCAAGATTTATTTCACAGTGGAATTACAACTGCTTGTTGTGTTGGAACTTGTGCTTGGAGTAGGTAAGTATAATTCACATATGATAAAGGAATATATTGTAAAAGACTCATTTAGTTTACCATTACTGAAAAATATTCTTGATTTTTTTTACAGCTTAGCAGGAAGTCCGGAAGGTGCACTTTGTAATATTTATCATGGAGCATTAAATGCCGTAAACAACTCTAGTGTTGGTATGATTATTGCAAATTGGTCTGGTTCGTGCACGTTGACTTCCATGCCGTTTGCTTGGCCTGGATTTTTACTAGCCTCAGGTCTAGCATGGAATCACGAGACACATTGGGTAAGTAGATTATTGTACATGATTTCAACTTTAAATATTTTAAATGATGTGAAAGTTATTTAAAAAGTGTTATCCTTTCTGTATAGGAATATCTTCAAGGTTCTTTGGCAAGTCTGATGAGTACCTACGTGTTCAAGGATCCATCCGGTGTTACAGAGCAGTTAATCTTGCAATTAGGAGTAACAGAAACTAATTTATTACGAGCTGCCTTAAATCAAGCCTCAAATGACATGACAAATCTTCCACCTTGTAAGAAATGTTGCTCTATTAAATTCAAAACTTATATTTAATTTAAATAATTTAATTAACTATGTCTTATATATGTAGCTGAAGGAACTATATTATTCCGTCTGCTAACTGACCCTGATAACGTGTGCCTCGATTATTTAACCATGGAACCATTTATTGTAAATTATTATGACACCATAAAACATTTTACTCTTTCTGCCAGTTACAAAGTTAAAATTCTAAAATACATACGATTACTTATGATTTATTTTTTAGAAATGTATTCGTTCAATTAAAAAATGTCAAAGTACTTTCCTACTCGAAGCCAAAATTTCTAAACAAGACAATCCGGTCTTTGATGAACTTTGTCTAACTATGGAACTGATGCTCCTTGCCTGTCGTATTGGAAGAGCGTTACTCCAATGTGGCTTGAATCCTCGAAGTAACATGGGACTGAATGTAGTGAATTTAGGTACAACACATTATAAATATTTTATTTTTTTGTCTTGTATTGAAATAAATAATATAGAATGTTAACGTATCCACGAAAATAATATTCATAATGATTCAAACTAGGTATTGCCAATTTAGAGGGTCGATCGAGGACAGATATTGCAAACAAGTTAGTTCATCTTATTACCTCACATATATTTTATTACATAAGTATAGGAACAGTTTTCTTTTACTCTGATTTCAATTCTATATTGTTTTTCTTTGAATTCAAAGAGTTTGTTTTCACAAAGATATTGTTTTCTATCTCTCTCCTTTGTGTCTGTTCTCAGGTTGCTCCTTTTAATCGACGAATACAGACGTGTTTGGCTGCTAAAAAATTTTCCACAAGGGTTAGAAACATCGTTGTACACTCTGACAGCCGTATTGCAACGATTCATTCCTGACTCGTCTCGGCTGGCTTTGGCCGGTCCACTCATCTCAACTCCGTATCGAAACGAAAAATCTTTACGAAATGGAAATGGGCTTTCACATGATGCTTAGATTTAGATACAGTCAACGTTTAGCAATATTCCTGATTCCATCGGGTACCTACAATGTATTGTATAACTTTTAAATTACTATTACTAATAGTGGTATAGGCACATCTGAATGTTTATATATGGACAATAAAGGAAATTTTTCCGGGACTCCGGAGAGACGGATACTACATGCAAAATGAGTTTTTGTAGAGAAACATATGTTTTTGTCACATTCAATTACGACTTTGAGATGCACATCTTTCCGTGTACCTTTTCTTTTATTAAGCATTATTACTTGGACCACCGTGGATTCCTCATTTTAATTTACATACGGGGTGTCATATAGCCCACAAGTTTGACATTCTACAGAAATTTTTTAGCACTCTTTTAGCTATCCAAACTCAGCGTTCAAGCTGTCAAGTTCAGCACTCTACAAAGTTGAGAGATTGTGTCAAGTTACATTTTGATCACTTATTTTCAATAAAGCTATGTACACCTATAGATTTGAATTTACGCCGGTGACAACGTAGTTTAGTATACATGCCAAACTTATTATCTTAATAGGCTTAGGACTAAGTAAATAAAATGAGGCGTCTATAATAATTATGATTATTTTTTTCAACCAAACAATTCTTTCATTTTCTTCTAAAGTTTTAAAACTTTTATTAGTTTTTAAGTATCTTTTGAGAGAGAAATAATTTTTTGAACACCTAATGAGAATGACACATTAAATGATTTAGGTTAGGTACAGATATGTATTGTGTATAAGGATAATACCAAAATGGTTAAAAGGTTGACTACAGCATCTTGTAACTTGAAAAGTTTGTAGTAATATCGATTCTATGGGTGTATAAAAGTATATACGTTCGATGATCTTGGTGTATAAATATATAAGTACATGAGTTGACTACATTACAAAATAGCTTGGCTTTTCTCCTCGTGTCCTCGTAACTAAATTGATTTTCTCAATTTAGTTTGCTTTTTAGTCCATTGAGTAGTTACAGAAGATAAGTGGGAGCTTAAGATGGAAATGGCTTGCTCCTAACCTCAACTTTAGCATAATACATCCACCATTAATCGTCATTAACAGGTACGAGGAGTACAAGTGGAAACAAAGACAAGAAAGAGAGAGAGGGACAAACAATAGATGATGAGGTTCAGCACTTGAGCTCCGTTGTTTATAGGAGGGGGAGGGCACATTTGGAATGGGAACATGTCATTCACATTGAACAGCGTACACTTTGACTCTCATTCGTATTCTCTCTCTCTCTCTGTATATACAGGGTGCCCAGAAACCTTCAGCCCCCCCTCTGTAGACAAGATGTGACATGTCAGAAAAAATCCAAAAACACAG
>JAQIVZ010003374.1:0-14407 GCA_034700945.1 Arrhopalites spinosus
AGAATGATATTCTAAGCTATTAAGAACGCTAATTCTTATTTATCTTGTTTTAAATGACGATTTAATTTTAGACATTTTATATAAAAAATCAATTCTATTGCAAAATTTTGTTGCCAGGGCCAGAAATTCCAAACAATGGGTCTTTCAAAAAGACTATGAAAATTTGTTGATTGTCCCAACCTTATAATGATGCTAAAAGGCCTTGGTCATTTCTTGAACTCTCCATCAAAGCTTACTAAACTATCGTTTAATAATTTATTGCATAAAATAAATAATTATCTTGAAATGCTTTCACAGTTATTTAATAGTTAGATTTAACTGTGGTTATTTATTTAATTTTCTTTTCATTAAGTCAACTAAATTGCTTCCATTTTCAGTGCATGCTAGTTCATAAAACATAATTTATTAAAGCGTGAGCATTTAATTTTACAGTAAATGAATTTAGCCGTCAGATTAAGTTTAGTAGTCGTCAAGTTTTGAAAAAACTACAAAATTAATTGGGATTTAAAAAATTTAGTTGTAGTCTAATTATTTTAGCTGCCAGAATACTCCTTGGTGACAAATTATGATCTTGTACAATTTCTATTGGCATTTAATTTAAAAACTTTCTACAAATGAAAATTTTTTCCCCAATTTTTCATCAAGTAGTACACACCCACTAAAGTACTAGTTTAATTGACAATAAATGTTTTTTTATTCTCTGCAACTACACAGTCCTTTATGAAGAGTGACAGGGCAAATTTTATTGTGCAAATAATTGACAAGGACCATGCTCTCGAGCCCAGCCCCATCAAAGATTAAATTAATTGGTCTCTTTCCACTTGTACTAAAAGGCCGACTGTACAGTCCTTGACCATGGCCGTCAAATTTTTTTTCAATGACCATGAAATGTGTCCATGTCCACATCAATTGCACTTTGAAAACTCTTTTTTTAAATTCACGGTCGACCGTTGGACACTCAATAAATTGTGAATTATCCTCCTCACTTTGGCTTTTGTCAGCGACAAAGCAGCATCATAGATTGAGTCTGAATTTTGTCCAAAATTGTAGAATGGCGTACAAGTTGACGTATTTTGAAATGAGAGGACGAGCTGAGGCTCTCCGTCTCCTTTTTACAGCGGCGGGTATCCCCTTTGAAAATAATCGAGTCTCTATGGAACAATTTGCTGCGATGAAGCCAAGTAATTTTAATAATAATTTTTTTAATTATTTAAATACTATTTTGTAATTACAATTAATTTTAGATCTCCCATTTGGTGAACTCCCTCTCCTTGAATTTGACGGCAAAGTTTTCTCTCAGAGCAATGCCATTGGACGATTTTTGTAAATTATTTAAAACAATTTTAAAGATTAAATAACCAAAATCATTTAATGTTTAACTTTTATTGAAATTAATAATTAACTGGGATTAATTTGTCCAGGTCCAAAAAATTTGGATTACATGGAAAAACAGAAGTGGAAAGTCTTCGTATTGATGAAATTCTTGATGCTCTCACTGATTATTTTAACAGTTAGTTATTTTTATTTTAATTGTAAAAATATTTATTAATTAATTAATTATTATTTGTAGTTTACTGGGATCGCTGGGACATGATCAAAGGACCGGATCCAGAGGCAGTGAAAAAATTCCTGGAAGTGGCCACTCCAAAATATTTGACCAAGTTTAACAAAGATTTGGTGGCCAATGGGGGTCAATATCTTGTTGGGAATAGTTTGACCTGGGCTGACATTTTTATGTTTAATGTCATTGATTATTATGAATATTTAACTAAACTTAATTTGAGTAAGGAGTACCCCGCCCTTCAAAATTTGGTTAAGACGGTCAGCTCTCAACCCAAAATTCAAGAATGGCTTGCCAAACGTCCAATTGATGACATTTAAATTCAATTTTTATCTGTAATTAACCTTATAATTTTTTTGGTTTTAAAAACTGAATAAAATTGATGTTTAAATTTTAAAAAAATTCAACTCAATTTCAAGTTAAATAATAACCTACCATTAACCTTACATTTAATGTGCTATTATAATTCAGGATCGTACAAAGAATGTGGGGCGTCAGATGGAAATATTTTAGTCCCTCGTCATTGAAACTTTGGTGAAAAGATTTGTAATTTCTGAGAAAATATTTTTAATAAATTGACTTTTGAAATCGTTGGGAAAGTGACAATTTTGATTCAAACTGAGTAGACCGCTCATATTGCTACAGTCATAAGGCAATTTGCCTACATTTACAAGGCAAATTTTATTCTAAGTCTCGCCTTCTTTTTTGCACTTGAAGATTTTATTTTAAGAGGAAAAATATTTTCCATTTAGTTTTGTTTATTTTCTGCAATTTTTCAGAGTACAAAAATGGAAATATCATCCTGTCAATATTCGACCTGTCACAAGTGTTAATTTATACCAACAATTATTTAATTATCATAGGCAATGACATTTTGGGAAAAGTTTTCAAATTAAAGTTCATAATTTAGTATTTACAAAAACTTTGCAAGTCAGTTAAAATTCTTACTGTCATAGCCAATGGCTATTCTAGCCGTACAAATTGACATATTAATTAATATTATTTACTTGAAATAAGAGTTATGTAAGTAAAGAAAATATCCATTTATTCTTTCTCGCAGTTTAATTGACCCTATTGTAGACAAAGAAAGAGAAAATTAAATATCACCTTTAGTTAGTTAATTTTCTACAGCCTTAAGAATCGGAATGTACATGTAAATGGTAGAGAAATACTATCAAGTATATATTATAAAATATTACGTGTTCAACGTGGGTATACGTGTTCAATATTTTTGCGCAAGTCTCCCTAAGCCCAAGGTTACTTTCTTGCAGTCAATTATTCAAACCTTGTGGTGGCAAAGGTAGTTTCCCAATCGTCCTCAGGGTCTCTTCATTTCTCACCAATGGCACGGGCGTTTATCTCGAAAAAATTGAGTCCGAGTTTTGGCCAAGTTCGCTTCTGAGATTCGGCCCTAATAATTTCCGTGGAAAGCTTTCAAATTAAAATTCATAATTTAGTATTTATTGGAACGTCTAAGAAACTGGCAAGTCAGTCAGAATTCCTATTGTCCATGACAGTCTGTGTAAAGCCATAAAAATTGACATTTTAATTAATTTCCTTGGAATATGAGTTATGTCAGTCAAGAAAATATCTATTTCTACACCCTCAAGGTTTAATTGACTAAAACTATTTTGGACAAAAAGCAGAAAATTAAATATCCCATTTTTGTAGCAGTTCATTTTCTACAGCCTTTTCTCTTCTAAACTTGAGCGTACCTATAAATGGTACAGGAATACTGTCCAGTTTTTTTACTTGTTCAAACTATTTGCTCTAAATAATGCTCCAAAATGTTGACGGAAAAGACAGTCAATGAGTTTGGTCAATTGGTAAATTTACTGCACAAATTGGGGATTATTCCCTATTTTTTTTAGAAAAAAACAGCGGCAACTTCATTTCAATAATTCCCGACGATATCTCTACCAGCGTTGGGGGTCATTGGGGCTCATTTTAGGCTACAAAATATTTTTGTTGGTGCGCTCTCTTCAAATATGGCAGAGGGAGGATGTGGCCGCTAGTGAGAAATTTCGATCCAGTTACCTCACCGCCCTCTATTGTATGTGTAGTTTCAATCATTTCATGACAGTACAATATTATGGACACCAACACGATGCTGTCAATGCCGTTCTCGAAACGACCCACTCTTGGAATGGTAACGTTTCCAAAAGTATTTTTTGGCGCCCTTATTCAAATTTCAATAAAAAATGGAATTTTGTTTCAGAAATACTTGACCCAATCGATGAACAGGACAAGTCAAAGGATCATACAGACAGATTGATTCGAGTTACTGTCGTGGGTTCCATCTTTGTGACGTTTGCTAGAGCCAGTGGAGTCTTCTTGAAACCAGAATCTCCGGAATTGCTGACGTCACTGTCAAGTAACCCAAGGGAACTGAATATTTTGGTCAAAATGGGAATATTTGTGATTCATTTCTACATCACGTGGATCACATGCTTCATGCTTGCGTTTCATGGGACACCAACGGTCTGCTACGTTGTGGCCCTAGTGCCCATTGTCAAATGCGTAAAGTAAAAATTTAGTGGCTGTTAAATTAAATTGAATTTTAAATTCTTTTTTTTGCATCTGGTTCAGAATACAAAATGGCGGAAATAAAAATTCATGGACACTGTACAAATGTTACAATCATCTCAGGGTCCTCCAAAAGAATTTTATGGCGGTTTTTGGGATGTGGCCAATTGGACTTGAAGTCAGTCTTGGTAGTTATGCCATCGTCAATCTGTTCTTGGCTGTCCATTTTGCCAGTCTACGGTTTCTCATTGTGGGCATTTTGGTCAGTTTCCTTCTGTTCAAATGCTTTTCAGCCTACGCTCAAGTCCATGTCGAGTCGACCGAGGCAATCAAATCATGGAAGTGGAAAATGACGCCAATTTGGTTTAGAAAATTTCAAAAGTCAGCACGCCCCATTCAAGTGAACATTGGCAGTTTTTTCTACGTGGACAAACAATTCGTGTTGACATTGATGAGCATCATTATGACCAACACGACTAACCTCATTTTGAGTTACAGTGAAGCATAAAATGAACATTGAATTATGTTTAATTGTAATTAGCATTAATTGCACACAGTACTGGCGTCGCCACAAAAAAATACGAAAAATGAGCTTAAACAGAATTTGGACAAAATCAGGAGGGCGGGACTTGCCCATTGGAAGTTTTACTTTTGAAATTGTTTTCGATTTGCAAAGCGACAATTTCGATTCAACCCGAGCAGACCGCTGATGACCCAAGTTCCAATCAAGTCCCGTGTTCTTTTTTGCACTTGAAGATTTTATTTTATGAGAAGAAATATTTTCCATTTAGTTTTGTTCCTTTTCTATGTTTTTCATAGTACAAAAATAAAAATATCGTCCGGTGGATATTTGATACGTCACAAGTGTTAATTTATACCAAAAATTAATTACGTCGGCATCGCTGAATGATGTCTATGAAAAGTTTTCAAATTTAAATTGATAATTTAGTATTTACTGAAACGTCTCAGAACTGGCAAGTCAGTTAAAATTCTAACTGTCCATGACAGTCTGTCACAGCCAATGGCTATTAGCCATAAAAATTGACATTTTAATTAACAACATTTCCTTGGAATATGAGTCATGTAATTAAAGAAAATATCTATTTATTCTTTCTCGAGGTTTAATTAACTAAAATTATTTTAGACAAAGAAACAGAAAAATAAAAAACATTTTTGTAACAGTTCATGTTCTACAACCTTAGAAAGCTGAGCGTACATATACATGATACAGGAATACTGTCAGGTATACCTATATATAACATTATACGTATTCAATACTTTTGGGCATATTTCCAGTTGGCCCAAATAAGTTTCTTGCAATCAATGATTCAAACCTTGTGGTGGCAAAGTTAGTTTTCCACCACAATTCCAAATCGTCCTCAGGATCTCTTCATTTCTCACTAATAGCATCGGGCCGATGCCATCAGCGTATATCTCGAAAATTTTGGGGTAAATGAATAAAATTGTTGTTTTAATCTAGTCTAAAATTCAGGTTCTCAACTCCCCCGATATATTTCAGGCTAGTTATCTTTACCACAAAATCATCCCATTATATATAATATATTTTTTGAAATAACCGTATTTTTTATTATTGTCATGTATTGCAAACCCCCCAGAGGATGGGACAACAAAGCTGGATTTTGTGTCTCCTTTTGTACTTGGCTACATCAAATGGAACCGTTCCACCCAAAATTACATTCAGAGAAAGGTCATGTCATGGAACTCAATTGGCCACCATAATTCTCCACAATTTTGACCCCCATGTCATCAAAATGTCTCAACCTTCTCTACCCCAATTTTGTCCACAAATTCATCAAAATTTTCATGAAAATTTTATCCCAAATCTTCTAACAAAATACGAGGCCAATTATCCAAAATTTGGGAATCAACAGCTCGAAATTTTGTTTATCGAAGAAAAAAAGGCGTGGCTTGAGACAGTTGGGAATACAATTCCATCCAATAAAAATTTTCATATTTTCATTGGACAGAGTCAGGAGGAAGCCATTGAATTTTTGGAGGACGGATTCATTCAGCAGTTAAACCACAAGGTGGCTCTCATTTTCTCTCCATTGTGCCAAGGATGGGGTTTCCAAAATTCAAGGATTGACAATTGCTTGAAAAAGCCGCTGCTAGTCGTCAACAATTTGGAAGGTCAAATTTTTAGAGTGGAAATGTTCAAAATGCCGACTCATTATTTTAAAGGAGAATCCGAAATTTTTGGCTTGGGTTACAATTTCATGGCACATAGTGCAAAAGTGTACAATTTCACAATGGATTTTAAATTTGCCGCTTATATTATTGGCCGATTGAAAAATGGGACTTGGTTGGGTCCAATGGGAAAATTAAAAAGAAATGAACTTGACATTTTCTTTGTTCTTAGCACTCACTTGGCACGTCATGGCCAATTCACTCCCGCCACCATTTTGGTTTATAGTTCCATCGTATTTGTCACCCATCAGCCCTTATTTTTACAAGTGAGTAGTGGAGCCATTTTGGCGCCACTGTCAAATCAACTTTGGTTCTCAATTCTCCTCTCCTTCCTCTTAATCACTGGAATTACGTATTTGACTTTAAACTTTACAAATAAAACTACAGTGAAAAACTATTGGCGCCATCTTTCAAATGCAGTCATCCTTGTCTTGAGTCCATTAATGGCACAAGGGGTGAGTGGGTGGGAGAAGAGGGAACTAAAAATTTTGGGGATTGCCTGGTTCTTTGCTGCTATCCATTTTGGTTTCTTTTGGTCCGAAAATTTACTGTCATCCATGACGGTCATGGAAATGGAAGAAATCCCGGCAAGTTTTGAATATTTGGCATTGACCAAAATGGGAAGAACCTACAAAATTAATTTAATTAACTTGCCCGGGAGTGTGCTTGACAATCTTTTTAGTCAGAAGGGTCACCCGGTATATTCAAATATTGGGTCACGTGTCAAAAAACTTTCTGTGACCAAAAAATTGGAATGTTTGAGGGAAGCGAGCATGGAGTCAAGGACGGTGTGTGCTGATTGGTCTCATTTTTTGGCTGATACAATAGCCCTTAACTTCACATTGAAGAGTAGGGTCAATCTTCTGAGTAAATTGTCAGAGCCCATTTTGAGTGTGGCCCTTCATCCGTACCTTCAATATAATTCAAAATATGAGAGGGTCATCAATCGGATTGTAGGATGGAAGAGAGACATGGGCATCGCCATTAAAATTGAAAGGGATTTGGTACGTGCAATGGAAAAACAGGGGAGCCAATGGATGAAGGGCCAGACGGGTACTTTGGTTTATGAAAAGTTGCAATATTTTGCAAGGGACAGTCAAGAAGCTCAGCCATTGGGATTGAATGTGGTTAAAGTCCCCCTGGGAATTTATTTTCTTGGTCTCTGTTTAGGTTTGGTGTCCTTCACAGCTGAAATCCTTGCTACTACAAGTAAAATTTGGAATATATTTGGTGACCCGACGTTTTACCTTTTGACATTTCACCTTCCGCCATTTGAAATGACTCATTTGACCTTCCCATAAAAAAATTACCGAGGCTGGTGCCCATTGCTTGGACTTTACTCACCAGTCCTGCTATTTACACTGAAGTTTAAAAATATTGAAAAAATATGGCCTCGGCAGTTCAGTCTATGGAACATTTCCCCTTTTAAAAAATAGTTTGCCACGAGAAAAGACAAATGTTCCTCTTCCATGTTCAAGCATTGCACGCAATTATTTTTTGAGAAATAAATTAACCGGCCACTTTGACCCCTTTAACATGTTCATGTCAAAATCAATAAAGTTCAAATTACAATAAAGCTAAAAATTTAAATTTTAAATACATAGGCAAAAATGCTTAAATGCAATTAAAACAAGTTCAAAAAATAAAATAACTGATAAATGAAAATTTAATAAATGATAAAATAAATGATGAAATGTTTACAAAAGTTTAAAATTCAGCACCAGAATATTTTTTCATTTGGTTGAATTGAGGGTAAGTGCGGAAGTATCTGAAATCTCATTTTTGTTATGCGTGAAAATATCTCGTAAAACTGAGCATGAGACGAAAAACTTTTGAAAAACTTTTGGATTTCATTTTGAATATTTAATTTTTATTTTGAGTAATGTATGAGAAACTATAGTCAGTCAATGAAAAACAGTAGACTGCCTGGGCTCCTCATACTCTTTACCGAAGAAAGAGTCTAAAAGACCCAAAAATTAGTGGAGGTCAAGTGGGATGTCAAATAAATGTAAACAATTGAAGAGAGTAGTTGACCATGTCAAAATTTTGATGCATTTTTATTAAAAGTCATTATTTTTAATTCCCCTGGTTGTGTACAATACTCAAGATGTCACGTAGTGTATCGGTCAGCGCTATGAAAAATTGAAAGAAATTTCTCACAAATTCATCAAGTACATCTCCAAGTGAAAATGTCTATTGTGAATGCTAAACAATGTTTGTGTAATTGATTTTGAATTAATTTGTTCATAATTTAATTGACCTTCAATTTCTCCTGTCACAATCTCAACTGACTTGATTTGTCAGCATTTTATTTGTCGGATTTCCATTTCCAAGTGTCCCGCCAATTAAGTTAATTGTTTGATTATCAGTGGCCTCAATAAAATGATAAAATTATGCCAACCTCAATTACTCCATCTCGCCATTCGTCTCAAATTCTCAATTTCAGTTACAAACTCTTTTGTAAAAAACATCTCAAAAATGAATAATTTTTTTTTTCTTGATCGACATCATTCTCGTTCTCCTGTTCAGTAACGTGGCCAGGGGTGACGTAATTGCATTTGAATGTAACGAAAATCTTGAGGACTGGACAACACACGGGTGGTCCATTGTAAATGGGAATACCGAATTAAAATATGCCGCCAATTCCAGCCAACTTCCTTGGATGCTAGTGGATCATTTACGAACTAATGGAACAACGTACTTACAAGGGGATGGAGTTTTAAATGCAACTGGCCCTGGACAAATTGTGCACGGTCCAGTGAGACCCCCAACCCACAATGGTGTCTATATATACATAAAATATTACACCCACTTTGAGACGCTGGGTGACCAGGTGGTCCAAATTGGGGTCGGGGCGGAAGGTGAGCTGGGGTTGGGAAGATTACTGAACGTGGCAGGAGGTTTTACATGGCGAGAGGTGGTTTTCTACCCGGATGGGAATATATTCCACGTTTACCCCTATCACGTAAGTCGGATGCAAATTAAATGGATCTATTGTATATTTTGAAGTCAATTAAACTAATTTGTATTTAATTTTATTTAGATTTTCTTTCGCCTCCAAAATTTTTACACTGATGACTACTTTTTTATTGAAAAATTAATTGTCGCTGAGGAATCAAATGCGATGAGAATGGGAATCCAAGACATGAAACGACTCTGTGCTTAGTAGAAATTTTAATAAAATTTTCAAATTGGTTGAATAAACAGAATTTTGTGCATTTAAAACGAATTTTTTTAATCACTTTGATTTGTGTCATAATTATTTTTATGGTGTTTTTGCTCTTATGCGCCTCAATGTACAAATTGCAGTCACAAGCATCGGATGAAAAGTCGAAATTTGTACCACTCCCGACGAATTCTTGTAAGGCCTTCCAACAAATAATTTTTAAATTCCCGCCAAGTCATCACTACAAACCTCCATACTTTCACAAAATTGAAACGAAAATACCTGACAAACTCCATGGCCCATACCAGCCCATTCAAAATGGAGAAGAAGAGAAAACACTGAAAAATTAAATGAAGATGCGAATTGTCCAACCACAAGTCCTCGTACGGTTTGACCTCATTCTCGTTCTCAAGCTCCTCCATGGCCTCCTTGACCTCTTCACTTGTGAATCGAATCTCATCCCATTTGGTCCAAAACCCGTAGACCCCACTGGACAAAAGAATTGCCATTCGTTTGTGCGTGGCCCATGGTCGTCTGGTGTCCAATCCAGGGAATAAATACCAAGCCATAATTTCACTGAAGGACTCGTCATTCCAAAATGGTCTTTTATTGTGGGAAAATCGAAGGACCTCACCTTTGGATTTCTCCTCCCACATTTTCTTTTTGAATTTGGACCAGTACAATTCAAAATTTTCTGACCTCACAACAACCACGCTGTGGGATTCACTCATTAGCAATGGAAATTTTTTACGGATTTCATTAAAACAAAAAGTTGTGGTTCGATTCAAAATTTGAACAAAATTTTCATGTTTTCGACAAGACGGAATGGTCTTCCAATTTCGATGGGTAGGTTTTGAGTTAACTTTCAAATAGCTGTAGCATTCGGAATACAAACCCAAATGACCCGTCAAAGTGTAGCGAAATGGTACCCGCTTAGTTTGTCTCATTACAAAAATGTCTCGATTTACCAAATCATCCACTGTCATTTGACCTCGTGGGACCTTCCATTTGAATTTCTTCTTTTTTGGGGTACAAAACTTGTCATCGAGGTCACTGTAGTACACAAAATGCATGTCTTGTTGCCCCCCGTCCAAAAAAATTTGGGAGAGGGACTCCCATTCAGTAACGAAAGGATACGGGACAACCAGGACAACCAGGACAGCGCTGACAACAGCCCTGTAAAAATTAACCAGAAGGAGACTCGCCAACAGCCAGAGCGCGAACAAAAATTTGAATTTTTTCATTTCTCTCCCCTCCATCCTTCAAATAGAAACTTGGCCGTGGTCTGGATCTTTTTTTTGTAAGGGCGGAATCTCTTGGTCATTTTGTTCCATGAGAATCCCAAAAATCCAGAAAAGGAGCCAACTCAAATTCTCCACCAAAAGCCCATCTCGCCATGACCCTTGACTTGTCTTGAATGAATAAAAGAACAAGATGGCGCATAGGAGGGTCACCAGAATGAATATGGAGAGACTGATCCACATGGAAAGGTCAAAGGGTTTCGTGTATACAAGATGGGGAGTTGTGGCTTGATTAATTTGAACTACGCGGTCTCTGGTGATGAAATTGTGATAAATTCGTTTGGTGAAGTACCACGTAGAGGACGCATCAGTCATACCTTTTTTGTCTCTGTACTCAACGAACTTCTCCAAACTCTCACGACGTTGAAGGAATTTACCGTCCTTGATGTACAGGGTCGCATTGACACTGGCCATGAGAGAGCCAACGGTGGCAGCCTTAAAACCAACTTGACCTCTCTCCATTCTCGTGAAGGGTGGCTGACCTTCCAGATTGAAGTGGAGCTTTTTGAAAGCTGAATTGAGTGTAGAGACTATAAAAGTCCGTTTTTCTTGAACTTGTTTTTGAAAACAATTTTGAAAATTTGTGTAAAATGAATTGGCGCCCAAATTTAAATTTGGACAATAAATCAAGTCAGTTGAATTGACAATTTCTGGATTTGCAATGGCGAGCCACCAGCCCTCAATGATCTGTCGTGAGTTTTGAAATAAAAGTTTATTGTGACCTTGAACACGCGGGTCAATTTGAAGAAAGAAACAAAAAGGTCGGGAATAATGATTCCATTTTAGGCATCCTGACATTTTTGACACAAATGGCTCAATTTTGAGGGTTGTCATGTGACCTATAAATATGGTTTGTGATGGGAAAACGTTCCATCTTATTGGGTCAACGATGCCAACTGTCATGTGAAGGAGAGACCAATCGTATAAATTGAGAACAGATTTTAGTTCCGCATCCAAATCAGCTGAAACGTCACTTTTATCTACAATTTCCAAGATGGTGAGCGGAGTGGGACTATAAACTGGTAGTAAAATTATCGAAATGTAATTTTTCAAATTATGCAAATCACTGAGGACGCTTCGCTCAGTTCGAAAAAAATTCAGGTCTAACGATAAATTAAATATTTTTCGACCGGGTCGTTCCCAAATCACAATTGGTCGTTCCATCCGGAGTGTCTCCTCCATTTTGTCTAGCTGGTAGGCGTTCTTACTTTGGGAGATGTCGAGAAGGAGAACAAACCAATTTGGCGGGAGATGATCAATTATCTCTTCCTTTAAATTTAGACCCCTGATCTCATCCGCCATTTTTAAATCTCGCAAAAGGGAAGCTTCGCATGTTTTTACAAGGATGAGTAAGAAGATGGCGGTAAAATTTAAATTGGTTTGAATTAAATTCATTTTCAGACAAAAGTGACAGTTTAATTTTAAAACTCTGACGTCTCGTAAACTTTCTGATGAACGTTCTGGAAAGAATGAAAGAGTGGATGGGAGTTGTGTGGGTTTGGAATTTTAGCGTGACACAAATTTTGATGGCTGTCCTCAATAAAGAAACATGTCGGTTTTGCATGAAATTGTGGGACGTTCATGCCTGTACCATTCATTTTCGTTTCTTTGCTTTTGTCATGAATAGCAAGGCATGCAAAAAATAAAACCAACAAAAATATTATCGACTGGGCTACTCTAATACATTTTCAATTTTTATTAAAAATAGGGTTCATTAGAACAGCTTTAAGTAACTTGAATTAAGTAATATGAAATTTAAATGGCATCATAACTAACTTCCTAAAGGAGTTCTTTAAAAGTTTAAAAATATTAAGGGACATTTTTAACAGGGAAAAAAATAAAAAATTCTGGACTGACATTTTCAATTAATATTATTGATTGATAGTTGGTTAATAAAGTATTATGTATAAGCTATGTTCTCAATTTGAAAACTTAACTTTTGTCTCGTTGGCTTAGTCAAAGGCAAAAGGAGGTGGGGAAATTAAATTAGCCATACTTGTCCTCTGTTTCAAAAATATATTTGCTATAAATATGCAATTTAAATGACTATTAAAATTTTTAAACTATATTTTCAATCTTGACAAACTCTAAGGAAAAAGATGCAGGTTAGCATTAGCATTTTTGTGACAATTTTTTTTATTTTTTTTTATTTTCCACGTAACATGAGGAGAATGGTGACGATTTGCTGGGCACAAAAATGAATAAAAATTAATGTGGAGGTCCGCTCCATAAAATTAAAATTCCCCACCCGAATCCCCGTCATTTGAATAGCCTCCATTATTTTCTTGACATACAAGCCATAAAGCCGATGGGCGAGTCCTCCAGCAATTTCTAAAATAAAATTCTTGACCTCACTGACTCAATGGAGAATGCTTGCATAAAAATAATGGGTAAAATTTATTGAGGCCCCTAAATTACATCATGTGGCCCCTAATTTTGAATTATTTTGTACAGTAAAGTTAATCATTTGGCCCCTAACTTTTCACCAAATGTACAGTAACATTTTTCACGTCAAATAAGCTTCATTTGAACCGAAAATTATTTTTTTAAATTAATTCTGCAATGTAGAATGACCACTTGTCTCGTATTCGCACACAGAGAAGCAAACCTTTCCTCTGTGAGTTTCTTTTTTTAGAAAACCTTTGAAATTTCCCTTCTCACTCTTTGTAGGAAGGATGATTATTTTTTTGAAAAAAATTATTCCAAAATTAGGTATGTCAATTGTCATTTTTATTATGAAAATTATATTGCGTGAATCATATAAGGCAAATAATCTCGTTCTCTCACTTAATTAATAGCCGTTTTATGCACAACAACATTATATGACGACATATATGAAACTAGTTACAATAAAAACTAACTATCAGTTTACATTTTAGAATAGTTTTAATTTAATCTGTACATCACTAATCAAATAAATTCTTGTCTTGTATCCTTTAAATGGCATGTGGTCCACATGTCAAGTCTCATGGTGCTGGTCATTAAACTACGAAAGGGAGACTATGGGGTTGTCGTGAAAATTTAAAGAGTATACAAGACAAGAATATATTTGATGTGTACTGTGGAAATTAAAAAAAATATATTTTAAACTCATAATAAATAGAAATGACAATAATTGACATACCTAATTTTGGAAAAAAAAATTTCAAAAAAATAATCATCCTTCCTACAAAGAGTGAGAAGACAAATGAGGGGAAAAAACTAATAGAAAAGGATAGGCCAGTGATGGTGCAAACAAGACAGACAATTTTGAAGGAGAAAATGATGAAAGAATTTTGATGATTGAAGAGATGAATTGACAGGGACAATCTCTCCGTCTTCTTCATGGCCATATGAAAATATTCCAAAGGCAAAGTCTCCTTCTTGATTTCACTAACCATAAAATGTTCAATTAATCTCCAACCAAAACTGGGTACTACTTTACTTGTATTATAAATGACAGTTAAAATTTAATTAGTGGTTAACTTTAACTCATTTTGTAATTTGTTACTTTAAAATCTCCACAAGGTGGTCACACTCAGAATGACATTTGAGAAAGAAGAGAAGTTGAGGGAGCAGAG
This sequence comes from Arrhopalites spinosus, assembly GCA_034700945.1. NCBI lineage: Eukaryota > Metazoa > Arthropoda > Collembola > Symphypleona > Arrhopalitidae > Arrhopalites > Arrhopalites spinosus. The sequence continues at coordinate 14,323 of JAQIVZ010003374.1, forward strand.
TGATGTGAGGGGTAAATATAAAGCCGCGGCAAATTAATAGAAAATCCCGGCAAATTCTGCCTACCAAAAAAATAAGTATCCCCGG
>JAQIVZ010003375.1:0-14406 GCA_034700945.1 Arrhopalites spinosus
GGAATTTAATAATACTTGACAACAGCACTTTGGTTCATGGAACCCTTCCTCACTGAGTCTACACAACTTTTAAATAACTTGTAATGACTCAGTTTAATTTTTATACATGAAACAATCATTTTAAACTTTTTTTTCTGAATTTTATAAATTCTAGACAAAAAAAAAACTTTGTGGAACGAATCTTCCACCCATTTGTGTATGCTTGATGGTTGCAAAAAAACTTTGCAAATGGCAAGAATCACAATTTGGCGTATTAGAATCACACTTAGGCATTTTCTTTGTTTTAGACAAAGTTTTTTAAAAAGGCTCATGTATGCTTGTTACTTAACTAAATGACTTGAAAACTGACACATGGCATCTCAAATAGCCATAGTACGAGTTTTCATTTTTTTGATGACCATTGGGTCACCCATACCAATGCTAGAATTACTTAAACTCAAAATTTCTCTGAAACCATCACAATTAGGAACTTTACTATATTTAATTATTATTAACAAAATATAGAGCCAAGTATATTATTTACAATAATCTCATCATTTTTCGTAAGAAATAAGGAGAAAATTAAGAAAAATTTATTTTGTTCAGTCAACACAAATCAGTCATAGAAATAGAAAAGAGTTCACTCACATTTGTATTAAAAAAGAGTTTTTCCAGGAAAAATGGAGTGGAAACATTCTATTTTGTATTTTTTGTTTGTTTTATTTTGGAATTTTTGGAATTAATGGAAGAAATGGTTCAAGTCACCATTTTTAAATAGCACAGCAGTTTCAGTGGAAAAAATTTATAGGTTCAGTCTATTTTTTTAAGAATGTTTTAATAGAAGAAGGAAATTGTGTGTGCACATTTTATAAAAATAAAAACAAAATTGAAAAGTCCAAAAACCAGATCCTTTTTTGTTAGTAGTAATACATTATTTATTTATTGGCGTCTACGAATTGTAATAACACAATGCATACAAATTAATATTTTTATGTATTAATAAAGTGTTAAATAAATATTTTCAAAATCAATCAAATAATAATCATGTTATATATCATATATTACTGTGAATACAAACTTTTCCCAAAATCACATTATAAAGCCATGAAAAATGGGAAGTTAGGTAAACTTCAATAAACTCAAGTTTTTTTTAAAAAAAAAAAAATCATTAATATTATTTTAAATGCTACAAGAAGATTACACGTATAGCACGGGTTTTTTTACGAGTTATATAAATATGAAATATGTAACACATACAGACAGACATATGATTTACAAAATAAAAAATATGTATAAGTATAATCTACACTAGATTATATTCATAGCATGTATCAGGAATTTTTTTTCCAAATAAAAAATACAAAGAATTAAAAGTCGAAATTAAAAATGCAAATATATATTGTGAATAAGGTTCACAGTACATGTACAAATATTGAAATCACTGCGGTAAACACGAGTCTTGGTACAAACTCCCACTTTTATTCAGTACTGTCACTAATTCAGTGGAAATAAATAGCAACACAAAAGAAATGAAAAAAATTTTACTTCGCAAAGTGGAGAGATTCTCGTGGAGAGGGATATTCGTGCTGTACCTTCTCTTTCTTCCCCACGTAATACATGAATCATCATATACTTACATGAATATGATCACTACATTTTCTAACAGATACACAAGGAACACTTTATTCCTCTCTGCTAATCAAAATTAATAAAAAAAAAAAACACCGAATGATCTACATTAAATAAGTTACACCAAATCTTGAATAATATTCTTTCGAATACAAAAAAAATGATTTGGTATTTTTGTTAAATTTTTTATACTTCTAATTTAATAGTTTTTTGGCTATGAAATCGGCATTCAATTAATCTTTTAAAAAATGCTACAAATTTCAATACTACTAGAATTAAAGCAACAAAATTATATACTATGGTACGTATATATTCTTATTTAGGTATTACATTACAATAACAATATTCAAAGAATAAATGCTACAATGAAAAAAATCAAAGACATAGGGAACCTTTCATGAACGTGTGTGTTGCTGTTGTGTATGAGTGGGTGAGCAGATAGGCCTAATTTTGTTTTTCTTTAAGATTCTTCCTACAAATATAACATGAATACATATACCACTTGTTTCATTATTTTTCTACTTTTTTTTACATATTTTGTAGTACAACGTAATATTGTTAACTTTGGGTTTCCTTTCTCAATGCAAAAAAAAACATTGTCCTGTTTGAAAAATATTTGACAAAACCCTACATCTTTTGTATCTCAAAAATAATTACCTACATTCTTAGTATTTTCGTTGTTCAAATGAAAGTGACACCGCTTATCACAAAATAGGTAATAAATCTAAATGATTCTTTCATCGCTATTACATGTAGTTATTATTTTAAATATGATTACTACCTATAATATTATATTTTTTTTATAAATCTATTTACGAACATTTGAGTATATTAATGCTCCTTTCTTTTTGACTTTCATTTGACAAAACTCTCTCCTACACGCACCTTAGTATCAGGATGAAGGCTAGTGGAAAAAGATATTAAAAGTTTCTTACGTGCTAAGACACGATTTCAAGCAAGTTTTTTTTAATAGTAAACAATCTTTTTTAGCCCAATTTTGAGTAATTTGGTGGTGAGATGCAGCGTCCAATGAATTTTGCGAGGTAAATGGGTAGACAACTGTAATAAGATATTAAAAAAATTTCATTTTAGTATCCTGTCCTGAATAAATCAATTGTATGAAAATTAAATACGGCAAGACATGAGATATTTTTTTTACCTGCAACTTGTTATAAGTGCTACTTTCCACAGGAAGGTAGAGGACACAATGAAGCTTAAATCTGCGATAATTAATTAACATGTCAGTACGATACTGTTATACATTTGATTTCAGCCTGATACCAAATTTTAACTAAGATCAAGTGTTCTAAAACTTACCAAAATAGTCATGAAATATGAACAGGGACAAGACGTATAGTAGAAAAGATACAACTTCAGCCACGATCATCAACTTGTGCATTGTACGAATAGTTAAAGCAACCATTATGAGCTGTTTAAATAATTTAAATAACATTTTCATTATAAACTTGAAACTTTAACATGATATAATTTTTTTTTAAAAAAAACTAATTACCTCCGTGAGAATTAAAGAAGTAAAGCTGATGGATACAATATGAATAAACTCATCTTTGAAAAGAATGAGAGCTCCATACATGATCATGCCACCTGAAAAAAAACGGCAAGTAAAAAAAGTTCATTTACACAATTTCTTCATGCATTCAATTTGGATCCTAAATTTGTACGACATCAATTGTGGTACAATAAATCTGGTGATCGGAAGTTTTAAAGTTTGAGAGCTCCTGTATGTGACAGAAGATTAAAATACAAATAAAAGTGCAATTAACCTTGAAAAATGCTGACAAGAACCCAAAGGAAGAAGGTTTTGTAAGTGAGAGATCGTCCTTTGCCTAAATCCGCATACAATTCAGGTAATCGAAGTAAGTCTTCAGCTCTTACGTCCTTATCGAGCACCAAGGCAAATACAGGGAACATTGTGTAAACAGTTGCATAACTATAAAAATGGGTTAATAAAATTTTTGAAAAAAGTCTCAAAGTCATGCATAAAAACTTAGTAAAAATTCTTATAAACTATATAAGTAGTAATAGTTAGTACACGTAAAAAAACAACTTTAGAAACATGACTGAGCTACTATCAGTCAGTACTTGGTGCAAAGAAGCTTGAAAGAAATAGATAATAAATTAATTAATTTACCCAATCATCAGAAAACCTTGGTAGAGGGCAACGGAGGAAAAGTAAAAAATTGAAGAGAATACTGCTTGCATCACAGTTATAATTAAGCCACCTAAATATTTTATAAATTCTCATTTATTCTCCCCAATAATCCTTGTCATGTGTAAATTGCTTATACTCATAAACAAAATTTTACTTACGGTGCATCACAAATTGAGCGAGGGATGCTGACCGCTTGTAACTGTAGCGAGTATAAAATAAGAAGAAAATTATTGAACAGTTTTAACCTTTATTGCACAAAGTGTCACATAGAGTAAGTACATGGCATTTATTTTATTACCTGTAACGACCGTGGACTAATAAGAGAGACGCTATAAAACTAAATTGTGTAATAGAAAAGTCGGCGGCCAACGATGCTTGTCTACCTTCCTTGCCTAGAATAAATCAAACAAAAAAAACCTTAATAAATACAAGCAATACAAATGCACACAGAAACAAAATGTTTGACCCAGTAAATTGCATCTCCAATGACTAAAACTTAAGCATGTTGCGAAAGTTTGAATAAATTTTAATTAAAATATTATAATATTATATTACCTTCAATTCCTACACCCACGTCGGCCGACTGAATCATTGCAACATCATTTCCTCCATCACCGATGGCTGCAGTCCTTTTACCAGTACTTTTCTGAACAAGCTCAACAACTTTTGCTTTTTGAGTGGGCGAGCAACGACACACTACAACAACGGGTGAACCACATGCCAGCTCCATGAACTCGGTTTCATAGTATTGTAAACAAAACTGTAGTTTTGAAAATACACAAGAAAATTAATTTAAATTTACTATTACAAATAAAATTCAAAATATTATGTTGTGGTCAATTATGAACTACAGTATCATTTTACGTCTAGTGATTCTCCTTTGATGATCAATGGAAGGTCGGACTTTCTTCTGTAATTATTCAGTTCACTAAGAGCTTGTGCCCTGTCTGATATTTCTCGAAATATGTATAGTTCTTGTTGTGTGGCGACAAGCTTAGAACTCTTGGCAATACAAACTACAGAGTGAAATAAAAATTATATGACAAAAATTATAAAAAATTTTGATGGGTTTACTCAAGCTTAATTATTTTCTTAAATAAAAAATACCTGCTGTTTCCAGCTTATCACCAGTCAACATCCAAATTTTTATACCAGCATTTCCTGAAATCCCCGAAACATACGATAATTAATGTACAGACTATAGCAGCGTACTTTTTATAAATTGATAAAGATAAATAATAAGAAAATGTTAACCAATACACTTACTCAATGACTCTAAAGTAACTTTAACATCATCTTGTAGAGTGTCTTCTACACCAGTGACACATACAAGGTCCATGCTCTCTTCCAAACAGTTGATGGCATTGGCAATGGCAGTCGGTCTATCAACTTTACTACTTTTTGCTACAGTAAAAAGATTAAAATATTATTACTCAAATTCTTTTCACAGTATTATACAATGATTATTTGGTTTTCGTCATTTTTTTAAAAAAGAAAGTTACAAATTACCTTGATTATAGCGTCTCTCAAAGTCATCATAAGCCTCTTGTGTCAAAGTTTTCTTTGCCACTACCAACGTTCTCAGACCTTCTCGTGACATATTGCCAACACTTTCATCCATCCAATCAGTATACTTGACTATTTGTTTCATGACTACATCAGCTCCTTTTTGATAAAAGATGATCTCATTGGTTACTGTGTCCTATTTCCAGTCAAAAAAAATTATTGAACATTTTCAAGCAATATTGAACTTACAAAGTATTACATACAGTGCAATTATTATAGTTACCTGCACGATAATACCCATTCTTTTTGCTTCGGATGTAAAGGGAAAAACTTGTAATATTTTATACTTTAATGAGATGCCCAATTCTTGCATCAAAAGAGTCATCGACGTCTGATCTCGGTGAACCAACGAAAGCCCAACATCCTTCACATAATTAACCAAGGCAATCTAATGTTCCAAGAACATTAAAAATAATCATGTTAATACTGTTCTTGTAAATGTTTAACTCGTTACAGAATAGTAAGAATAGAATGAATGAAATGTTAATAAATTCTTAAAGTACCTCGTCAGGACTTGATGCTTGGTACGTAACTTCTCTCTCAGTACCAATGTATAGCTCTGGATCATCGCCGAGATCTGCATCCGTCACGGGTGTTACATTATGACAAATTCCCAATGCCTTAATTGCCTCTAATAAACGGAAAAGGAAATAATGGGACAATTACTTTCAGTGCTTATCATTAACAAGTTAATTTTAAAAGTATAAAAATAAATGCACACCTGATACGCGAGTGATTTCATTTACACGCATCATACTGGCTGGTTCTGCTCCTACTGTGGTTTTAAACCCCTGACTCAACTTTCCTCGAATTTCTTCAATGGAATCAGCTTGACTATTTTGTAGACAAAGACGTTTGAAAACCATTTCATTTTGTGTTAAAGTTCCCGTCTTATCCGTGAGTAGATATGAAATTCGACCAAGATCTTCAGAAATTGTAGTCGAGCGAGCAACGGTTCCTTCTATTGACTTGTCTCGTTGTATTGCCCATGCATAGAAAGCTTTGGCCATGTCAAGATTCACTCGTAAACTGAAATGGCGATACGAAAACAAAAACAAATAAGCAAATGGCAAATACTATTGCATGATATACAGCTATACATTCTTTTAATAATCACCTGATTGGGATGATGTAAGAAAAGAGAAGAACAAATCGAAACATGTATCTAAGCCAAGGCCCTTGAAAACCTAAATACAAATAGAAATTTTGTAAAATACAAAATTTTGCTACAAAATTATCTCATGTCATTTTAAAATCATTCCAATTTAAAATACAAACCTTTAAGACACATCATTAACAATGCAAGGCCAAGTACAGCGAAAAAGAGAATCTGTTGAAGTACAATATTTCATTTTTAATATAAATATCATAATTCTATCATTATGTTTTTTTTAAAAATTTTATCTTGGCTCATACCTTGGTCAGATGATTGATTTCGAGATCAATCAAACCGACTTTGCTTCGTGGCATGGAATTGTTCATAACACTTCGAGTTTCCTTACCAGTGTACTAATAGTGAAATGAATAAAATACACGATAGAATTAAATTTATTTAGGAAGGTTGACGTGTCTTGGAATTAATTTCTTTGTGATTATGTTGTACTATGCAAGAAATGTGACACAATTTTACTCTTACCACTACGACACCGACAGCATTGCCAGCAGCTAAGACAGTGTTAGCCCATAATGTATTGTCGACATGAATCCCAACTTCTTCAGCACTTTCATCTTCACTACCGCTTGGCTAATTGGAGAGAAAAAAATTTGATTATTTTATTTAAATCAAATATTAATATAGCAATTTTGATACATGAAATGTAGAAATAAATATACCCGAGTCATTGTTCCAACAAAAGAATGGATATCCTTTTGTGGTCTTTCAGCATAGATTGAAATTTTGTGGCTAAACAATTCAGAGTCATTTTCACATTCTTGTAGAATTGGTAGTCTGAGTTTCCAATCTGTTTCACCATCTAGCTGATCAGTTCGTATGAAACAACGACCCGCCTTGTCACTAGTACGAAGTAATACCTATGTTTGGAAGGAGAACAAATACTATAGTAGTAATTTAGTAATAATGTACATGTCGTCTAATGTTGTACTAGTGTACATGGTATTTCATTCATTATATTTTTTTAAAAAGATTACCATATCAGCAGGTACTCTTTGATTTTTTTCCACCATGATAAGATCGCCAACCTAGACAGAAATAGTACACAATTACGTTAATTACAGAGTGAAGTAGAAATCACTGAATGAATAAAATTTAACCTTTTTTCAATTAAAAAAAATTGTATACCTTAATTTTAGAACTTGGAATAAAGCACTGACTATCTCGATTTATTTTATGATACTTTTGGTTATTGATTTCCTTATCCCGTCGTCTTCGTCGAACATCATCAACAGCCTCACGTATAAGGGTAACACTCAGCACAAAAATCTGGAAAATGATAAAGTAAAATGTATTGTCCTCATTATAATAATTAAATAAATTATTAAATACACAATATGTATACGTATAAATACATTTATATTATAAATATGCTTGACAAAAATACTTACAAGTGGACCCCAATAGGTATACCAAAAGCCAATACGTACACTCTGAAAAAATTGACTGGAAGCCATGACCAAAAAATACATGTTCAGGAAAAACTTGAACTGTTGGTAGAGGACCTGAAAAAGTTTAAAAATAAAAATACATTCATCATGTGTAAATCATGAGACCTTTTCTCAACAACTTATACATTAAATTTATTATGAATGTCAACTTACAAACGGAATAAAGGTAAAAATGTTATATTTCTGATTTCTGATTATATTAGGTGGATGTTTTTCATCTACTAGCCTTCCAATAGTAAACTATAATATTCAAGAAAACATACTTAGAAATACATACTTACATTTATTAAATGTGAATAAAGATGTACCTATTTAAGTATTTATTAAATAGCTAAACAAGATACATTAATTAACATACCTCTCGAGGTTTCAATTCTCTTTTACGACGGAATATCCTCGAAACTTGACTACAACACCTACATCAATATACACATAATTAGATGATGAAAAACAATAACATTAATTTAATGATGATCATATCTTTATAATTTGTTTAATTTACCAGCAAGCAACTCGTCCTATATTTGCTACACATCTTGTTATGGAATGATTTTCTTGGTTCATTCTGAGGTTCATTTGTCTATGAAAGTCTTCTGTTGTGCCAACACGGGAAGAGTAGTTTCCATTTTCTGACGAACTGGTGGCAGTTTCTTCATCACCAACATTAATGGCTGTTTCATAATTTGGATTGTCAATACTTAATCTTCCTTGAGTCAACATTTTCCTTTTCCTCGAATGTCTTGTTTTGGAAAATCGGGTGACACGGTGTCTGTCAAAAGTGACAGTTTCTGAGCTATCGTCACTACTCGTTTCAAAGTTTGTTGTGGACGTTTTCCGATAATTATTACGACGATTTTTATTTTTATCCGAATGATTTGACACTAATAATGGAGTTTTGTAATCTGGCCTAGTTTTTGATAGCAGTCCCCTTGATTCCTCTTCCTCTTCTCCCTGCTCATCAACAAATTCTACTTTCCTACTAGATTTTTTCCACATCAATCTGCCACATTATCTGTTTGAACCTTACACACTATAATAAATATTGATAAAGCAGTGTGTCAACTCTAGGTTCAAATTTTGTAGATCAAACTAAAAAAATTGTTCAGGTACATACAAAATCCTTTTTTCTTCTGACTCGGTTGTCACTTTGTTAATTTTTTCGTACACATTATTTATGACTACGGGTCCAGCATTTTGTTCCAAATCAATTGTACACAACCCTGTTGAATACACAAAAAACGAAAAACACACGTAAAATACTTATTATCAATAAAAATTATTATTTGCAGTACTTAGAACTTGATTATTTCCCGTCACGTAATAAATACTTTGACTTTATCATTGTTTGCTCCCATTACTTGTACAATATAAATAGACGACTGATGATTCATAACTATCTTGTACTTTGTGTTACTTTGTACAAATAAAATGTAACATTTAAATCGTAAAAAAAGAAACAAACCTTTTGTCATTTAATACTTTGATGGGTCCTTCAGACTAGGGACTAGTAGGGAAATGTATGTAAAGTTGACGTTGTCACTTCATTCTTGCTCTCACTTAATTATACTATTTAAAAATATGCTAAGTATTCTCTACAATTTAATCAAACTATCAAAGTTAAATAACGAAATTTTTCGATCAATTTTTTTTTCTCAAGGCGCCAAGAATGAATTTTTTGATTGGGGCAAACAAAGCCATTTTTTATTCTAGTTTTTTTTACTCTTTTGAGGGGAAAAAACCCAGTTAAAAAAATTTTGAGCCCTTCATACAAGATATACACAATAATGATTGATTGATTGACACGTTAATAGTAAAATTAATTAGAGCCTGCTCAGGTTGGTCCCCTTGATAAAAAATATTTTTGAAAACTTTAATTTTCTCATTTCTGACCCATCGTTTTTTGCCAGTCAGGTTTTAATTGCTCCTCCACTGCCTTTCGAATATAGTTGATGTATTTTTCGGGTAGATTAGACTCTCTGTATTTACAAAAGAACAATTAATTAAGTAATAAAATTAAGTTGCGGACAAAATAGTGGACATACTTGAGCTCTTCCAATTTGCACTCCATAGTCTGTCGAATTTCTTTATTACGTCGATTCAACTCTCGTCTAAAGTTTATTCCCTCAACAAAATAATCTTTTCGTTCTTGAACCTTTCCAACTTGATACTTGTGAATTTGTTCCCGAAGGTCCAATTTGTATTGTGCTGCTTTCTACATAGATATAAAACAAGAAACATGGATTAATCATTAAAAGAATCATTTTAATTGATTGTCTTTAATTACAATTTTTCTTTCTTCATCCTTTCCAGTTTCTTGTTCAAATTTCCAATTTTGAATGGAATATATTTTATCATGCATAGCCTTATCATATGCAGCTTGTTCGATGGTGTAGTCTCGTTGTTGTTGAATTTGACACAAGATTGCATCTTTGAGTTCACTTGCAGCAGTTTTCTTGTGAAGAATTTCTTGCCTTTCTCTTTGTCTCCACTCTCTCTCTTGTTTTTCTTGATACCGTTTATTTCTCAGATCCTCTCTCATTAACTTTGATTGTTCTGTCTTTTGTGAGACACTAAAAACTTCCAATGTTTTCAAATCCTTGAGTTGTTTCTGAGCTGCCTTTTGTTTCTCCAATTTCTCTTCCTCAACTGCTTTCTTTCTTTGCCATTCAATCATCTATTAGGAACGGAGAAAGTTAATTACATGATTTTCCCCATCCATCTTATTAATTAAGAATTATTTTTAACCTGTTCATCTTCCTGTCGATCAAGTTCTTTCATATTTTTCTTGAGTTCTAAATGTAGGAGTTGATCTTCAAGTAATTCCTGTCCCAGCCGATGTTTCTTCTCTAATGTGGCATTCCTTGTTTGTATTTCTTCCATGTCTTGAGCCTCCCATATTTTTCTCAAACTATTTTTGGAAATACAATAAAAAAATTGATAACAAAGAAATCAACAGGATTTAATAAAAACTTTTATTTTATTTTTTAGTAACGTACGATTGATGCTCATGTTGCATGGCAATTTTATCCAAATATTTCATGGCCTCTTTCTCATCCAATTGTCCTCGGAGAGACGCCATCAACTCCTTCTTCTTCCTCTCTGCCTCCTCCCAACTCTTGTCATCGTCATGTACCAATGGACTTGAAGTTTGTGCAATCATGGCCAAAATTCTTCGTTCCTCTTCAAGTTGTTCACATCTGTTAAAATAAATTATGTGATACCTCAATTAATTTTTTTTAAATTTATGATTATTAAATTAATTACATAATTTTCAGAATTTAAAACTTTTTTTCCCTTGACTAAATAAACTTTTTTAATCATGTCTCACTTTATAAGTTCCTTTTCTGCAAGTTGAGCCTCACGAATAGCCTGGACTTTTGAGGCAAGTATGACTTGATTAAGAGCCCGAATTTCAGGTTCATCTTCCGTAGTAATTGCATTGGCTCGACCAATTATCTCATCCATTTGCTACTTGAAAATATTTTTTTTACAAAATTTTGTAAATACACCAATTACGAAAATTACTTTTACTTTATATAATTTTTTTTAAAAATAACTAACGAAATTATGTCTACACCTCTCTAGCTTCTGGACTAATAGTGGCATTAAAAGACTTTTTATCCATTTGACGCATCTCATCCGCTTTTTGTCGACAACATTCTAATCGTTTCTGCTTACATTTTAGAGCTTCTAAACACTCAGCCTCTTTTTGTTCCTTTGTCTTGATCTACAAATTAATTTTGTCATTTAATTATTTTAGCCCATTATTTTTAACTAATAAATGTAAAACTTACACGAGCAGAAGCAAGAACTTTAGAATAGTCTCCATTGGAGAGGACAACCGGATGTTCATTTTTAAGCTCACCATGAACAATTAGACTACGAATACTGTCTGGATCATAAATGACAACTTTCTCTTTACATTCTGCCCATGGGGGTGGAATTTTACATTGACATTTAGCCTGTTTGCACAAATTACATAAACCTAGAACAATTAATTACAAAATGAGCATTAAATACATTTTATTATTATTATTATTTTCCAAATTAATTTTTTAATTCACCTTGTCGAGGGACAATACAACATGAGTCAACAAATTGTCTAGGGGCATCTTTTCTAGTTGACCGTCGAGGCTTACAGGGATATCGACATGGGGCAGGACGTTTACAAGGATCTGGGACATATTGATTACGATAAGCGGCCTCATACTCTGTCCAACCAAAGGGACGTACACAAACATCATTCATTCCGGGCATGGCGTCTGCAAACTAAAATATTTTTTTTTATCTACAATAATTCCTACAGTACTAATAAAAAATAAAAAAAATTCTTTGTATCTGTACACCCACCTGAATCGACATACCCATATCGACATTTTTATTACATTTGTCCAGCTGTTGATGTCTTTTTGCTGTCTTTGCATTGTACGCCATGTTGACCCCAAAGAATATATTTTTTGAATGACACTCACTTTTTTATTAAAAATTATAGTGAACCGGTGATGGTGACGATTTCTTTTTTTAGGGGGTAAAAAAAATTCACAAATGTTATGATAAAAAATATATACAGGAATATTATGCAAACTGCATCAATTATTTACGTCAATCAAATTAAAATTTGATTATAATTATTATTGTGACAAATTTTATTATTCTTATGATTTGTACTACTTACAATGAACCCCATCATCTCACTTCTCACTTTATTGTAAAATTCCACGGTCAATGTGTGCCGTGTGTGTGTGTGTTGGCAAATAAATCGATTGACTCGTCTCAAAAAAAACTATTAGAAAATAAACAAGGGGTCAGACTTGATCTATTGCCATAGCTACCGTTTAATGATATGAAAAGAAAAGAAAAAATGTTTTTTAGTGTCTCATTCATCAATTTGGTCCTGTCATTTAGCAAATAATAATTATAATTTAAATGTTTACCTAGTTAAATATGACGCATGCAGTGGGGGTCATAAGTCATGCTGGTTTATTTTTGTATGAAGCATTACTCTTTTCATCTGAATGGTGTGTCTTTCTCATCCTCATTCTGGCTGTGTACAATGTTGTTCTTTTAATTCTCAATCACATCCGAGATGCAAGTACAGCCCCACAACATAATTATAATTGAACTCAATTCAATCCTGTTTAATATTTTAAATTGTTTGAAATTCTACTCTTTTTTTCAGTTACATTATGGATCATTCTTTTCATAGCCCATTTCATTGTACGCATGGCCTTCTGTCATAGTAATAATTGTTTCAGTAGTTGGACATGAATGTAAAACCTGTCCAGATTTCATTTTTTCCAAAAATGTGTGTCATCCGTTCAGGACAGAACAGGAGAGGACCAATGCCTTCAACACACACACATTATAAATTGTCATGAATTACAGGTACCTATTGAATTTCTCAAATAAATTCGACCATTAGATACACTTGTGTCTTTTCTCTCAGAATATTAAATCAAGTCCAATCGATATACATTTTTTTTCATATTTCATGTTCCAGGAAAAGTTTTCTCTTTCTCTCTGATCCTGCCGAGACAGTACGACTCGACTGTACGCCGGGGATTTTGGCTCTCTGTCCCCTCCATTCATTGCTCATCATTTCTGTCTCTAAGTACTGTATAGATGTTAAGCAAAACTGAAAATTTCCCAGTAATAAAGTAGGACAATGAACCAAATCTGAATCTGTAGAAAAAAAAGACCATCTCATGATATTAAAAATGAAATATTTAGAAGATCAATCTTTGATTCATTTTTTAATAGGTTTTAAATATTCTCATATGATTTTTTTTTGTATTTTGTAATGAAAATAATATTTCAACAACTGTGTATATTGTACAGATAACATATACATTTTTCGGGACAAGCTTAAATCTTGAATAGGTACTCATATTGTATTGTTAGTAGCATGAGATATTACTATAATTATATATAATGACTATAATTAAAATTAATGATATCTTGTTGACATTCATTCCTAAAGCTCTACCATAATAATAATTCAATATGTCATCATTACAGGACGTAAATGTTACTTTTCTTGTTTTTCTTCTATATTTTTTTTATATATTAGAACGATGCTCCATCCCTTTGTGCGCTTCTGTCATCAAACTTCTTGTATTCGTTTAATGTTAAGGACATGAATATAAACATGGGTGTATAATTAAATAAATTAAATGAAATTACAGATAAATAGGAAAAATTCTACGATGAGCATTCATATCATTTTTTTTGTCAACAAAGTTGTCAAATTAGTTCACAGACATATCATCATTAACCAAGAAAATAAAAACTCACCCAGTAAATTTTCTCTTGATTTTTTTAACAGTTTTGAAAGTGTGCGTCACAATTTTTTGTGTCCCCTGTACGTCAATTAAATATTATATATAGTATTTACTTATAATTATATTTCGTTATATAATATTCTTTCGATTTTGGCA